>JAYJMH010066279.1:0-11630 GCA_036873815.1 Phacellophora camtschatica | reverse complement strand
CACGATTCTTCAGTCCTGCATGGAGCATGTAAGCAGTTCACATTTCATATAACCTGGGTGCAGAACTGTAGGTCCACCCATAGGCTAATTTATAATGGAAGTAGAAAGTTGGAAATGCCTTGTATGCGACATTCGGTCGCTCGCTGCGCTCGCTCCCTCACTTCGCTGAAGTACAGCATAGACATTGTTCTATGTCAAATTATCTTGTATTGCGGTATACTTCATGATTGTCATTCTACACTTCATGACTCTGCATGGTATCATTATTTATAGTTCTACACTCCGCAACTCCATATTCTACTATTCTCTGTACATTGCATTTTACGCCCGACCATTGTTTCGTTTGATTGTACTGTTTTATCTATTTTTTAACTATCTTTTGTGGTACAATTTGAGGTTTTCTTGTTACACCTTGACCATTGTTGATGTGTTTCTCAGTTTAATTTCTCATGATCTTGAGAAGCTTTAATTTTTCTCGCAGTTGGCGTTTTCCTCTACCCTCCCCCCAACAATTGTTTAAATTGTTTTCGAAGAGCTTCCAAATAAAAATTCAGAAAGTTTCTCCTAAATTAATTTTTATTTACCCTCTGCCTCACTATCAGTGAAAAAAATTGAAATTCCAAAAAAAATTGGAAAAGTCTTATTTTAAAGTTTCTAAAAATTCACAGAATGTATCCTGAAAACTTCATGAAACTAAATATTAAAAGCTTTAAAAAGTGAAAAACTTGCAAACCACTCCCTTCGGTGGTTTTTTCCAAGCTTTGTTCCTTTTTGTTTTTGCTTTGTTCCACCTTTTTTAAATCTTAAATTTGATTGGCAGCTTACAATCAATTTATTATAAAAGGCATTTTACAATGTCTTGTTGCTCTTCTTATCATTTCTATTCAATTATTTCATATTTCCATATTCCACATTCCAACATTTCATATCCCATGTTTTGAAGATAGAGACATTCCATATTACCATATTCCACATTCCAACATTTCATATCCCACTTTTTAAAGATAGCGACATTCCATATTACCATTTTCCACATTCCAACATTTCATATCCTATGTTTTGAAGATCGCGACAGTGCTAGAGTCTGCACAAACATCCTGTTCTTATATAGGAGATCTATTCTGCTTTTTTACATTCAGAATTTCCATTGTTCTTTCACAATGGAGGAAACGCCCTAATATTTGACGCGCCCTTTTGCGAAAAAATATTATGCTCATGGGAGAAGAACCATATTTTAATATAAGCTTGAAACGTTTTTGGCATATTATTCATGGTTAGATCTTTTATTGTTCTAAAACTATCCACACTACCGTTCAAAAAAAGAAGTAAATTGCAGTACAAAAAATTGATGCAAATTAGTGTTTTCATCGAACAGTTATTGTTGCATAGCTATTGTAAATCAACTCGGATTTTTATTCATTTAGAACAAAACACAGATCTCCTACATACAAATGCAATGTAAAATTAAAAAAAAAGATATCACTCATGAGAACATAAAAATACAGTAGTTGTGGTTTAAAGTTATAGGTAAGATATTCCAGCAGTTTTCATTTTGAAAAATCCCTCAAAATGCCCCAGCTTCATATTGGTCTCCCTTTATTTCCTTTGGGTGCCTGCATAGCCTTTCATTTTATTTCTGATGCATTTTTTTCTATTTTTAAACTTGTCTGAACATTTCCTTTTCGAGTCATACTTCCTTCGGGAATCTACTTTCAAACAAGATTTTTTCTGCAAAAAAACCAGGTTCAATTCCTAGTTTCCCCATTATTTTGCATGTGGTACCAGCACCATCATTGAAGTGACCAATGGCCAAATAGGTTGCTAATTCAACTGTTGGTAGGCTTGAATGAGTCTCCTTAGTTGCACGTTCCCAAATCAATGCATTGAAAGACTCATTTTGATTTTGAGTTCCACCATGGAGACACGATTTTAGCAAGTCTTCATTGCTGAGTGCAGTAAAAGTAGGCTTTACTTCATCTGCTACTGCAGCTGGAAGTGAATGGCTATGAACATACTTATTTGTATTTTTAGCCACGTCACGCTGATATCCACACCATGAGAGTTCTCCTTTTGGACAACGATCATGGTGTGGCTCTTTTTCTGTAGATCTGATATGGTCAAATATGGCCCATATTGCATTTTCCATAGCTTCACAACTGTGGACATTATTCCGGATTGCTTTTCCGTAATATACTTGAACACTGTCAATGCATTTGTCTGTAAGCCGTCCTTTGCCACCAATTGTTTTTCCATCAGAAAGATGTGTCTTACCAAAGCGTTTCTTCAATGATCTCAAGCGAGACCCCATTCTTTTTTGCACATGGCCAACGCATTCCAACTTCTTGATGTCTTTCGCTCTTTATAAATTTCCTTCATTGAACCCATCACAAAGAAATTCTTTGTACCTCAATGAATCCTTGTCAATTGATCTGCTGAAAATTATCACACATCCAGCAGGGTCCATTGCGCAAAACAATCCATAAAAATTGGCTTGGTATGAAAACTGGTGCACCTCCCACGAGTCATTGAATTTTTTTTATTTCCTTCCTTTCTTGTGTTTCCCATACATTCTTTGCATTCTTTCGACATGGCTTCAGTATCGAGGACTTTCCCATTCACCAAAGACATAGCAGTGACTACACCAAGTGAAGATTTGAAACTACGTCTTCTCCAAGAACCAGCACCTGGTACAGCAACATCATAAATACCATCATCTTCGTCTTCATCAAATTCTTCGGGTTCTGATGCTGCTCTTGACATACTTTCTTCAGCAAACCTTTCGGAAACATCTTTCAAAACATTCACAGTGTCCCTATATGCGTTTAAAGTCAGATGTCCTGGCATGTTCATGACACCTGCAAATTTATTCAGGCCTTGATGTCCAACACCAATGTTTCTGCTTCTCAAAACTGCTCTTCTGTTTATTTCAAATGCTTGTCCAATTCGAGTTGAAGTATAAAATACTTCACTAAAACAGCATGCACTTTTGAGCAGGTAACTTGCAAATGTTTTTTAACAGATGCTGTTTTCCTTCAAAATTATTTGTCCGCATTTACATTTTGGATAAATAAACAACCCGACAACAAACGACAGTATTTTCAAATAAATAATTTGGAACCCAGCGTTTATGATTTCTTCAGCAAATCCACTCTATGAAATACTTCTGTCAATTTCTGTAGCATCACCAAGTTTATAGATGCTGGCCAAGATATTGTTCTGTTCAGCAGATGACGTTGGTGCTGCCAAGAGTGGCCTACTATTTCCACCACTGCAAAAAGGTTCTTCGCCATCTGCAGACTGAAGATTTTGAACAGCATTTGAGCCTACTTCTTCTTTCGTATATCTGTTTCTATGAAACGTTCTTCAATTCCTAGTCAAACAACGAACTTTTGTTTGAGGGATCATGTTTCACACTGTAAAACAAAATTTTCAAAACAACAAATCACCTTCCTTCCCTGCAAACCAACAAACTGTTTAATGTATCACTATTTTGTGTTTGAAATGCTCTAAATACGTTAAAGTTGCCGGAAAAATATATTTCTCAAAATAAAAAATAGAATTTTTGTAAAGATCTTTGCATTTGTTTCTACTTTTCCCGACCTTTCAGCCAATGCATTTTCAAAGGCAGGCATTAACCCTGACCACATGTAAATTAGAATCTTCATTCCTCTTCGCCAATGATTGACGAGCCTGGTCCCATGAATTTTTGGGAGTCTCTTATGATTCTCGATTCCCAATGCCTTGCAAGATGCATGAACTCCATTGTTAAATTTACCAAATTTCTGGAGCAATTTATTAATTGATCTGTATAGTTTGCCCCAACTGTTAAAGGTTCAGTCTTCAATCGCTGACTTCAAGGCTAGCTCTAAAGAATGGCTAGCACAGTGTATTTTAAGCAACTGTGGTTTTCTGCCAATTGGGTCAAAAGTCCAATGCCAAAATTTACGCTTGCTTCCTCAGCAGTTGCTGAAACCATTTTCTCCTTATAATTATCTAGTGATATCCTGACCACACCATCTTCATGAAAGATGCTAACAATTATTTTTTTAATAGAATCCACATCCACGCCTCCATATTCTCTCATCTCGAGTAAGGAAAGGACCAGATAACAAGGGATCCCATTTCGTTCAAAACAAACCACGATGGGTTCTCTCTCTGAGCCTGTTTCCTGTTTCTCTGAGCCTTTTTGACATCAATGACAATGATTTTCTATAACAGCAGCATATTTTTCACAAACAGCGCTGGAAATTCGGTGAATTCTCTTGTGGCTTTGTTATCATCCCTACCTTCAATCTGGACTGCCCCATTTTGACTCTGGCACTTTATCAAGATTTTAAAATGCTTTAGTAGGATTGTCGGATTCATGTGTAGTGTGTAAGTACAGAGGGGTCACTGGCATTCTGATCTATTGGAAGGTCCATCCACATTTATCAAAGTTCATCTAAAAGTATCAACTGAAAATTTTGCTCACCCTAAAGCATCAACTGAAATTTTTGCTCACCCAAAAGAACAAGTTAAAAAAATATTGCAATTAACTGACCACATAAATGACTACTGACTTCAAGCCCTTGTGACAAGATAAGACTCATTAATCTGTAAGCGAGAATGCAACAGAAAAATATATATTTTGTCAACAAAACGCAAACGAGTAAACAAACTATTAGAATGCTGTCACATTATATATATATAATTATATATATATTTGTATTCCTTTACGAAACCCACTTAATGACTCCAAGAATTACCCAAAAATAGACAGTTACCAAAAACCCTCTAAATTCTAATTCCTAAATAAGATCTAAATTTATTTGTTCTGCAATTCAGGCAGGCTGAGTTGAGGAAGAAAAGGGATAGCGACATTGGAAGGACTTGATTTTTTATGTCTTTCACAGCAACGGTAAGGGCAGCAAGGGTATGGCTAAGATATGTTATTTGTTGGGCTGTGGCTGGTGTTAGATCTGAGATCTGTTTTAAGGTGGCCTTAATGGCATCATTTTGGGGACCTTAGTTCCTTTGACAACTGCAGCGAGACTTTGAATTAGGCCTAAAATTGATGATATTGATGACAATTGGCTGAAGCAGGAAATTGATTATATTGATGACAATTGGCTGAAACAGTTTCAGTCAGATTTGAAAGATCAAGCAGAAGTTCTGAAACAGATAGATGAAGGAATATTCGAATCAATGCTTGAAGAAGCTGGCGAAGGCGAGTATGACTGAGAAGCAGATGAAGCGAGCAAAGTAAAAGAGAAAATTATTTATAGCCTTATCGCACTGGAAGATGCCCTGAAGAACTATGCTGAATCTCTGACAGGATCTAGAGGGAGTGTAGCTTCAAAGATTTCGAAAAGTTCATCGCAAGAAATTTTGAACTATACCAATACAAACTCCAGTAAAGTCAGAATTTCACAATGGCAGGAGTTTTTGGACGGATACAGGAGTGCGGTAAACAGCTGACATTTTGCAAAACAAACCAAAATTTGGTAATAAAGATAGGGAGGTGAAGCTCATTTTTAGCATTATCATGCATTTTTTTCCAGCTAAATAGCCCATCTAGAAAAAATGTTATTAAATTTTAAAGTATTTTTATTTAGGGATCTGATTGGAATAACTTACAGCAAAATATCTGTAAGAAGAAGTGAGATGAGTGGCACCTTGAGCATCTTTTGAAAACACCCATCAATAGTAGATGTTTAATAATTCTGAAATGGCTTACGATATGAGCACCAAAATCTACATCCATGTAGAACAAAGGTTGACATTTCCAAAAATGATTCTAAAAATAGAATTTGTTGCCATGGTGACTGTCTTTCACACAGCAACAAGGTCTAAACCATCATTTTAATAGCTAAACCTGAATTTGAAGACTCTAGATCAAATCTGAAATAGAATTCCAAACAGCATTTTCAAATTTATGCTAAAATTAGCCTGCTGTCATGGTAACAAATGTTGTCATTGCGACAAGCAATGATATAAAAGTACATGTTTTGACGTGTAAAGGCACATTTTGAAACTGCAGTATTAGCAAGACATTTCATGATTGGGAACAGGATCTACAATCAGGTTCTGTTAACTGACACTGTTGCCATGGAGATGTATGCAGTCATAGCAACGGTAAAACACCAAGACCCCATTTTTACACTGTACCAGTACAGCTTTGGATCTGTAACAAAAGTGTAATGGATCAGCCTCCTATTTACACTGTTCTTGTTAATCCATAGCATTTTTTCTTCTGGCAATATAAACATAACTTTTGTGCAGATTTAAACTGTACTGGTAAAATGTAAACATTTTTGAAAAAGGATTACAAGATTACCTGAAGAATTGTCTGAATAATCATACATTTTATAAACACTGATTATATGCTCACAATTAGAGACCTGTTACTTTATTTCTCCAGCTCTTTATTCAACTGGGCCCTGTCAGTAAAACGAAAGAAAAACACACTGTCAAGATGGAAATTTTATTTGACATTTCCGGTTTCGCCCAATATTAGGGCTCATCAGTGCAGCTAGACTTATATACAATGATGTCAGCTACATTCCGAGTTTGCATTGCATTTGCTTTCATTGATTCTTGAGATAAGTTGTGAAAGCTTTGATATTGTCCAAGGAGACACAAGTCGTTGTTTCTTCAAATGGTTTTTGACAAAGTTCTTTCAAGAAATGGTTTTTGCCAGAGTAACCTTCTCTGGCCCTGTAGCTGTGAAGGCAGGGATGCTCACTACCCTGCATAGCCCAGTATGGGTTTACCCACTACCTTCCAAACCAATCCTAGCCTACATTGCCAAAAATACAACCCTACCTAGCCATAATAAAATAAAATTACCAAAACTAAATTTACCTATTGCTAAAGTTTCACTTCCAAAAATAGAAATATGATTTTAGATTAAAAAAAATTAGTATATAAACAGCATTATACTTGACTTGCACATATTTGATTTATAAATATAAAAATGTTCATGTTCTGTAAAATTTGAAATGCACCAACCAGAAATCCTAATATCAGTATTTGCCTGATGGTATGTTGTTAAAATTATAAGACAATCCGGACCCATCCATTCTTAAAATCTTCTAACAATTGAAATAAGTATTATTCCCCATCATCATTGTAATCTCCTTCCATTTCATCAGAATACTTAACGAAAAAATCTAGATTTTCAATGTTTTTACATTCTTCATCGACATCATCAACAGCAGCCTTATACCAACACCCATCATTGTCACCAGCAGAATACAAAAATGTAAAATTTCCTTTCCTACCATGTCTTCTTTACAGTAAAGTCAACAATTCCAGATCGCCCATTTCAAAATCCTTCATTAATTTATACTTATATAGATTAAGATTATCATCATATTGAAATGTAAACATAGGATTTCTTCCAATACCACCATTAATAACTGTACCATTGTACCACCTTTCACCGTCACAATCTACAAATCTCTGGCCAACTCTCTTTCCAATCAGATCCTCAGCACATGATATCATTGGTGTCCTAGCATGTAAATTAATCTCTTTTCTTCAGAGTGTTTTCTTTTTTCGTTGTTTATTTTTTCCTTTTGAACTTTCCTTTGGACCCTCTGGTGCTTTCTTTAATGACCTATCCTTCTCTTCCAAGAACCTGCTCTTCTTTTTGAGATAAAAACCTTTGATGTATCTGTTTCAAAAATGTGATCCCTTTCCATCAGCAATCCCTTATCCTTTTCAGTTTCCTCAATAATGGCTAAAAGATTCTTAATTAATATTTCTGGACTATTGGGAACCCATTTAATAGTTAATTGGAAAACGCTCTTGTCACTATGTTTATTTCCCAGGACTTTATTTCTAAAACGTATTTGCAACCAAAGGGCTTCTTTTTTCTTTCCAATTCCTGTAATTTTACCCACTCCTGAAATTGCATCCTCTTCAATTTTCCACAGACCACATTTTTCAATTTTAGAATGAAGATTTTCCTTTAAAAATCGTTGTTCTCTTTCTTTCTGCTTTTTCATTTCAAGTTTTTCAGACATATTTTGTGCTCTTTGAGTAGCTATTTCTTGTTTTTTTGACAAGTATTTTTCTCTTTGCATATTTTTGGATTCCCTTGCAATTTCTAGGAATTCCTTTCTTTTTTCATCAGTAAGTTTTTCCCTCCAATCACCTGTCTTGTTGGCTTTGAACATAATAATTCCCTCAATTGCAAAATCGGTTGCTTTTGGTTTCAATTTCATTTGGTAAACAAGCATTCCAAAATCTCTTTTTGACTTAACATTACTTTTCTCAACGCTCTTTGTTTCTTTTCTAAAGGCTTGATCTTTCTCTTTATTCCATAATTTCCCCACTTCTATATGATCATCCAGCAACCTCTTTGTAACAACTGCAAAGCCACTAAAAAATTATTTCCAAGCATTGCTTTCTCATCTGCTCATGTTATTCGCCTTTAGACAAATAAAGATACTCTTATACAAAATCTTTGTTGATCAAAATGGCATCTTCAGATAATTGCATATCACCTGTCATCAATTCAGATGCATCTGACCCCCACAAAATAAATTTATCATATAATCTTTGTTAAAAAACATTCATATCTAAAATATGTCCATCCTTTGAAATTTCTCTCCAGAGTGGACCAGCAATTAATTTTTCGATCATACCCAAAGCCCTGCATGCTGTTAAAAAGATGTAACATCAAGACCATGTTTTACTGCTGAGAGGAGCTTGTTGACTTTCCCATAACGCTCAAAAGATATCTTTAAATATTCTTCCAAATAATAAGTTCCAGCAGCATTGTGAAATAAACTGTTAAAGAGATTTCCAAAAAAGGGGGCCAAAGTAATTTCATGAACATTTCTTTCTTGTTCTAAAAAGGTTTTGAAATGGATCATCCGTCCAGACTTCTTGCATCCTCTCTCCTGCACCGATTTACAAAATGTCTTGATGAGCCTGTAAGCCCCAGATTCACCCTTGATGTACCCCCCCCATGTGCCAAAGAACAAACTTTCTTGTCCTCCCAACACAAAGTATCCCAAATCTTACAACAAGCCTCTGCTTGATCTGCCAATGCTACAAGATAATGCAACCCACAAAAAAAACTCATGCACTCCACATAACTTTTTTTTTTCTACATTAGTCAGAGACTCCTTATTCTCAACAACACTTGGCAAAACATCTTTCCTAAAGGAAGTAAACAACTCATAAAACATTTTTTGAACGGCACAACGATCTGACATCACATTCTTTAAACTCGTAATAATTTTGTTAACACAATCACTCACTCCACCCTCACCAACAAGACCAGAATTCTCAAACATTAAACAAACATCACCAAGAACATCTTGTAAGACTTTTAACTGTGTAGCGGAATCTCCGCTCGCAATATCCCTCAGGCCAGTTATCCAACACTTTCCATTCCATCATCTTTGACAATGTCATACGTGATAAAAGATCTGCCTTTCTTTGCAGTACCATTAGAATGCAATGTCAAATATGCTAAGAATAACCTTATTTGAAGTGAGGCTCATTGGCCGAAAGCGTAACAAAACGGCCTAGGTTGGCGAGCAAGTTGGTGCTAGGAGAGTCAAAACCGGATAACAATCACACAAAGCAAAATGCTTCAATATCGTCTAAAAGAAGATCAAAATGCCAATTTTAGCTTGGAATATTATAATTTAACCCTTTCTCGACATTTTAATGTATTTTGCAGCTATTTTAGCATCATTTTTACCCTTCAAAACGAGTTAATATTTCGAGGGTATTTTTTCCCATTTTCTGAAATTTTTTCAATGTCAAAAAGTGGACGTTCGACCTCCCTACTAAAGAAGTTATGGGTTAAAGAATTTTATTACCCTGCGAAGATCGCCACTTTTATTGGTTGAGGAAAGAGCCACAGTCATTAGTGAAAGTTGCACAACATAACTGAACTAAGAAGCCAAGAAAGAAATAGAAAATTACGTACTTGAATTACCAAGGTAGGTTCTCGAAAAACAGCTTGCAAATCCATGCTGTGTGTGCCAAGTAATGTCCTAGAGTCTTGCAGTTAATAACAATAAAGGAAAACAACATGTTTTCGAAAGCACAAAAATAATCCCCTGTTCCAATGATGCATTTCTTTCTGTGATTGGGCCTATTAAAAGAGCACATCTCAACGAATTAGTCAAATTGGCACCTGATTTTCAAGTAAAGAATGTTCAACAGCTCAGGAATTTACATGATCAAATCGAGACATATTTCCGTGCAATGGAGGCTCAAGGAGTTGACAAAGAATCGTATTCGAGTGTGGTTGTGCCGTTTTTGATGGGGAAAATTCCAGAAAATCTAAGAAACAACATGATCAGATTTGGAGTCAATCATATGGAATGGAAGTTTGACGATACGCTGGTTTCACTGAGCAAGGAAATTGCAGTTTTGGAAGGTCATGTGCCGAATCATACAATTATTTAGTTGATGAGGAATGAGGCAGCAGACGACAATAACATGGTGACAACAATAACAAACAACGAGCAATCGCTTCGGCACTGTTTACTGGGAAGTATGGAGAAAAAAGTGTGTTTTCTGCTTGGAAAACCACAATCCGAAGAACTATGAGTAAGTAAATGATATTAATGAGCATAAAAATTTTTAGTTATGTATGCTAGGTGTTTTACGTGTTTTTGAAATCAGGTCATAGATCTTATAGTTGCCGTTCTAGGAATGTTTGTAAAATTTGCGATGCCAAGAATCATCATTTCTCGATTTGTTCAAATAAGAGCATGTATTCAAGCAACAAGAAGCGCGAACTAAGTCCTTGAAACCAAGGCAATCTCATGGGTGGGAAGTACAGGTTCATCAGAAGGAATAATGGCCTTGTAAACAGCCTTGGCAGTGATCAATGGCAGAAAGGAATGCAGAGTGAGAGTTCTTTTTGACACAGTAAGCCACAAATCTTTCCTTACTTCTGGGGCTGTAGGCAAATTTCATATTAGGCCAGTGAGGAATGAAAGTCTTGAAATAACGTGTTTTGGAAATGAGGAAGCAAAGATTGCTACGAGAGATGTTGTGGAATTATCACTAGGTAATATAATTGGAGTAAAAAGTATTAATATAGAAGCCTTTCTCGTTGATAATATTTCTGCTATCTCTAATGTTTACCCAGAAGCAGTTAAGAAAGGTTTTTCATATTTAACTGATGTTTTCTTCAGTGATTTATGCAGATACGAAGAAATGCTGGAAATCGACTATTTATTGGTGCTGATTTTTTGTGTGCTTTCCAAGAGTCGTAAACCATACAAGGGGGGCCTCACGACCCGACTGCAGTAAAGACCAGCTTAGGCTGGGTATTAGCTCGACCACTGAAAGGTAAGACTCTTAGTTAGTTAGTTAGTTAGTTAGATAGTTAGTTAGTTAGTCCACAATGGTCCCCTTTGAGGTATCTCGTGAACAATAAAAATGAAAAAATTAAATAATATTATAAAGTATCGTCAGTAATGGATATTAATTGTAGATCGAAACAGTCTTGTTCTTTTTGTACGTTTTGCATGAAACTATTTTTGATTTTATGTTTAAAAGTATTTATGTTGTTTGCGGATTTTAGATCCAAGGATAATTGGTTCCATAACTTAGGCCCTAGGTAAGATGAACATTTTTGACCTGAGTTACTTTTACGTAAGGGGATA
>JAYJMH010066268.1:0-11630 GCA_036873815.1 Phacellophora camtschatica | reverse complement strand
ATCGAGAAGATCTCGTCTTTGAGCATACAAATGGCCGTACTATTGCAATGACTCCATCGAGAAGATCTCGTCTTTGAGCATGCAAATGGCCGTACTATTGCAATGACTCCATCGAGAAGATCTCGTCTTTGAGCATACAAATGGCCGTACTATTGCAATGACTCCATCGAGAAGATCTCGTCTTTGACCATGATAAGAATGGCAGAGCAACAAATAGTTTTCAAAAATAATTTGTAAACTTACAAAACTTGACAAAAAACAGCCTGTGGTATGCTACTACAAGTCAGTTTTCATATAAGCGGGTTCTATAATGCTTCCAAATGAATGCGCTTCCCGCTCATTCGGCGCTCTATGGTTTCAAATGATATACCTTTGCTTTCTTATTCACAAATTTTTCAGATTTTGATTTTGACACGTCGACTTTGTCTTTTTTGCCAAATTTTCCTTTCTCCGTTTTCCCATCTGATTGGTCTGGAATTAGAAATTAAATACGTCAAACAGTGAAATAAAATAAATTAGTAGATGCTGATAATTGAAATGTACTTGAAAATTATTTAGAAATTTACAATAATAAATTAAAAATAAAATAATATTTAAAAATATACTACATTGAACATAGATTTTTATTGTCAAGGAAAATATAGTATACTTTAAAATAATTTTCAATTTTAATAAAAGCTATTGACACACGTCAATCTATTAATGTTATTGAAATATGCCGTTGATACTATAAAGTGACATCAAATATTTCAACGAACACAGAGAAACAAGAGGACCATGCAATAAGTCTAACTACGCCAGTTTTTGCCAATAAGCAACTTAGGATTTTGGGTAGTGCTAAAGTTGCTTAACTTTCAACTAAAATTTGGAACTCAAGTTGCTTAAATAGATGTTTAGTACTAGTCTTAATTGATAATTAAAAATGGTGCTGAGTAATTGAAAATAGTGTAATAGGCGATTCCGAAAATGATGGCCGCCGGGGGTTTTTCCTAAGACTCATTGCGTTCGATGGTCAAACGCCTATAGAACTGTTGATGATCTATAAATCGAACCCAATGAATCACGGGGAAAAGCCCCTCACCGCCATCATTTCGGAATGGTCTATCGTAAAAAATATTCAATTTAAACAGTCCCTTTCACGATCCCAGTTCCAAACTATGAAAACACGAGAGCTTATCTCAGATAATTTTTATACAAATTTCAGCATAGTTGCTTATAAAGTAGTTGCTTACAAAAGTCATGTGAAGGATACATGACTGTGACTTCCATATATCCTTGTATATTAGATGTATAGCGATTTACGTCGAAATTTTCGCTAACAATAAACCTGTCACAAAAAACACTGTAAACCTTTCAAAACTGTTAAGATTTTCTAATACAGACAGAAGCATCTGAAACGATGAACACATAACAAAAGTCCTATGTTTTTGAATAGAAACCTGAAAGTTGTGAGTTAAGGAGTATCTGGTTTTGTGCAATACATTCAGGAGCACTGGAACTTCATTACTGGCGTGAATTAAGGAATATCAGGTTCCGTGTAATGCATTCCGGAGCACTGGAACTTCATTACTGGGGTGAATTAAGGAATATCAGGTTCCGTGTAATGCATTCCGGAGCATTGCAACTTCATTACTGGCGTGAATTAAGGAATATCAGATTCCGTGTAATGCATTCCGGAGCACTGGAACTTCATTACTGGCAACATAACAAAATTGTAAACGTGATTGCAATTGAAGTAATTTGAAGTGATAAGCGATTTGAAGTGATTTATGATCTCAATGATACCTGTCATTTCTCCTTGTGTAATCCTGTGGTAGAGCACTTGAAGTGAGAAATCTCTTGTAATGGATTTCAGGTCAGTGTTTCGAAATAATGGCAAAGCTTCTAATGGTAATTGTAGTAGATCGTTATCTGCTAATATCACAATTGTGTCTGAAGGTGGCTCTAGCCTAAAAATGAATTTTGAAACATCCCTGAGAAATTACAGTGAAACCTTCATATAACGGGCACCTGTGGAAATGTGTTACTGTCCGTTGTAAAATTTTGGGACAAAATTATTAGTCCGTCGCGTTGTTTGGAGGAGGTGTCCGTTGTTGGGAGGTGTCTGTTAATGGAGGTTGCATTTTAATCACTCAGACTTAAATAGAATCGAGTAAAAACTTTTGCCAAAATCTTAAAATAACGTGCATACCAAATTTGTGAAAAGGCAAAATCTTTCATGTAACATCCATCTAATTATTATATTAGAGTAAACTTTTCAACTTACAACAAGCTGAAAGAATTATGAAATTGAATGACTTGAATAAAAAATCTTACAGTTGTTGAGCTGTTTCCTTGTGTGGACGTGTAAACGAAATTCTAAAAGGTTCTTAACCCTTTAACGCCCGGATTGATTTTCAATTAACAAGTATATCAAATTTAAATGTATCATTTATCAGGGGGTAGCATAAGCAAACATACTTAATATATTTACCGCATTTACATCTGCATTTGCCGCCTAAAACATCAGATTTTAAGCCACTTACCGGTGAGACATATTCGTGTGCACAGAAAAGCAATAACTTAATTCTGATACTTCTATTGATAAACAGTTGCACACAGCTATCTTGAATTTATCTCAATCAGAATTAAAAGTTGCTCAAGATAGCGAGTTATCGAGATGACTGAGGCTAAATCAACGGGAAATCAACACCGAAAACTCTCTAGGGATACAGTTGAACTTCGCTAATTAGAACTCTCAAAGGGAATTAATATTTGTTCGGAGAAGTAAATTTTCGAGATTACAGATTATAAATCAACACTGAAGGCTCATTGAATGGCCAATCGCTTTGAAATTGGCGTGTCGACTTCCTTATTGTTACAAAACCTGCTCTTGCTTACTCAAAGCTAAATCAACAAAAGGGAAGCTCTCCAGTGATATAAAAAGCAGTTAGAGTTAGCCGGGAGTTCGATTTAAACGAGTTAGAGTTCGAAAGTTTCGATTGTATACGCATACAAGATTGATACCATAAAAACAAAAATCCCAGTCGAAGAAAGCAATACTCACATCAAATTCTCTTGTAACTGACTAGAAATAGGACCAAAGTACCCTTCCATCGCAGCCAATAGATCTTCAAATTTTTCTTGCAATTTGACTTCTTCATCGGCTGTCTCGTTTTGAAATGCCAAATTCTCCTGTATCAATAAATGAATAAATAAAATACAAATTGCTTACTTGCTTCTTGTAACTTACTCACTTATATTTTATCTCAGAAGTGGGGTTGTTTAATTTTTAAAAAACACTTCACAGTTACTCATTAAGCAGTTGTTTATAATAGATAATCAGCCACAGTGCCCAAATACGAAAGCAGAAGGGCTTGCTCCAATTGCAATTTATTACAAATTGATTATTTGTATCTTGTAAGTTGCACAACTCTATCCTATCTCAGAAGTAGGGTTGCTAAATTTTAAGACAAACTTCAGTAAATTTGATCTACTAAGCAGTTGCTCATTAATAGAAAATAGCGTGAGTTGGTTTGCATGTGTTGACCTGACACTGCCAAACGAAAAAACTCAGACACAATTGACCTCTCATTCAGTAATAAATCCGGATGAAAGGGTTAATTAAATAAAAGTATAGAGAGATTACAATAAATTCGGAACCAATTAAATTTACCAAGGGCAGCTTTGCAAGCGCCAGGATAGATAACCGCATAAAATGATATCACGAAATAATGTACAGTTCCACTATCCCCCAGGCCATCAGAAACACCATGGTTAAAATGTTCAACTAAAATCCAGAAACACCATGGTTAAAATGTTCCAAATAAATTCTTAATAGTGTTGCGGTAAAGGCGTATGATTGTAACGTAATATACTAATGAAATGTCTGTTTAATAACAAATTATCAATAACCATTCAAGGCCACGAGCAGTCGTGTCATTTTGACATGTACAGAATAAACCCGCACACAACTTAAACAACTTATTTAAAAACGGTTTATTCTAAAATTTTCAATATTTTTTCTGAAAATCGTACCATGTGTCCCAAAAACGTTTCCAAAGCTATTGTGGAGGAGCTTGACCTTTGATTATATTGTTTCTTTTTGAGTGTTATAGTTTCAGTTTCAACTTGAAGTTTAATAATTTATTTGACAAAACTGATTCAATAATCGCGAAGTTACGCCAAATGAAAATTTTGTGTTTCTGTGTTTCTGTGTTTCTCAAAATCATGTCACCAGATGAATTTCTTTTTGTTAAATTTCAGCTTAATTTATCTAGGGTCAACATGAGTATCTCAAAATACTGAAAATTAATGAAAACTTACTTAAAAATTAAAAATTAAAACTACCGAGTGGCCCAAAGGAAGCATAACGAGGGGGGAACACTTGTAGCTGGGTTAACCTAAATTATTTTGATATACTATTTGTCTGGGCGTTTAGTTGAAAGGTAAGTTTAGTGTTTACTGCATTTCACAAAAAATTAGGAAGGAAAGCTAGTTAAACGAAATTAAAGTAAACTTGTCAGGCTCAATAACCTTTTTTAACGTTCTCATCACAAGCAAGAACCATGGACAATTAAGCAAGAAAGGCTGGGGAGGCTCTTGCACTTAACCCTTTAACCCCCCCCTCCTTCCCGTCGGAGGGCCATATGGTCTATTGAAAAAAAAAGTAAAACCGTAATATTTCTGGGGGTAAATGTAGAAAAAATAATATATTTAGTTCAGAGATATTAATATATGCGTCTACCTTGAACATGAAACCGGTTCTACTACCCTCTGCATAATAAAAATTGCATAGAATTTGACTGTTCATTGAAAAGAAAACCGGGTGTTACAATTTGTTACTAGCGTGTACCTACCTTTGAATTAGCATCAGTCGCTCTTTCTATCAGCCCAAGCATTTCTTTGCGTTTCTCTAGTTGTTGCTTACGATAGCTTTTTCGTACAAGAATGCTTGATATATCCATTTTAAATTCTTTGACCATGGCCAGTAAATTATGAAGTAGCTGGTTCGAGACTTTTGCACTGCAAATGCAGGAACGATTAACCACTGTAAATGAAAAATTAAAAAGTAATATAGTGAATTGAAAAAAAGATTTGCATAAAAATTAGTAAAAACTTCAAAACCGAACTTCAAAACCGAACTTCAAAACCGAACTTCAAAACCGAACTTCAAAACTGAACTTCAAAACCGAACTTCAAAACCGAACTTTAAAACCGAACTTGCATAGGTTGGTACCACTGTCACTCCTCTTAATTTCATTGTTTCATCGGTTTTATCGTTTATTCTCATGCTACACCACTGCACACGCAGAAAATTTAAAAAAGTGCCAAGAAGTGAACCTCTCAAACGCCCTTAACTTAAACTGTCCGAAGTTTGATTCTAACACGTTACACGTTACATTTAATTGTAATTCACCTTGAAAGTTCGAGATGGCGTGTTCAAATATCGAGTATCCCAAAAAAAAGGTAACAGATTTTATCCAGGCTAGTGATGAGAATTTAGCTCAGATTCAATCCAAAATAATTTTTAAAGTAATCCTGGGTAGTGAACTTGAAATAACTTGTTTGTTGATATATGTGCATTGAGAGTTGAAATATTAATCTTGAAAGTTCAAATTTGCCTCCAATTCCAAACCAGAGCTTTGAATTATGGCTTAAGCTGTTAACGCGATGTATTTCGGAATTTTCTGAATCGTAGCGTTCTACCGAACAAGAGAACTCGTTCGTAGGAATACACTTGAATAATTCAAAACTGAGCTTGAAAATCAGTTGTCCACAGATAAATTTTTAAAAACTAAAATTATTCATTCATGCTCGGAGTTTTTTGTTTCAAACAAGGCATTCCTTTCGAGTTAACTATCTATCGAAGATTACTTTAAAAATTACTTTGGATAGATTTTAGCTAAATACACCTCTACTTTAACGACAGTCCGCCATTTTGGAAATTTTTCAAAAGTTAGAAATAATAATTTTTTTAACTTGAGATTGGGAATGAAAAAGCTAGTCAATCAATGAACTTTCATTATTTTTTCCTAACTAAAAATGATTTTATCAGCATTTAAACCTTGCAAGATTATAAGGAATTTGACCGTAAAATTGTCTTGGGGTAAAAAATTTCACCCCGAGCATTTTTCCATGGTCAAATCCCTTTTCAATTTTCAAACTTTTCAAACTTTCAAATTCAGTCGCTAATGATAGGCATTTGAAAATTAATACATTGACTAAGTTTTGGAGGAATCTGAATTTGAAGTCAAATTTGTTAACTTTTTGGGACACCCGGTACATCTCGAAAATCAATTAGCATAAACCCTCCAAAACGGGTTCAATTTGTCGGTACTGTAGGTACTACCATTGGTATTTCTTCTCTGGGAATTAGTAACGAAAAAACACAGTTGATATTTACATATATTGCAATACACTATACAAAAATCATACCTCCAACCGTAGCATCTTTTTTCTTTCCGGTTTGAACTCCCGGTCGAGGCTTTTCAAGCACGGCCGCATGAAGAATTGACTTGTCCGGAGAATGTTGCAATATGACGATAGTAACCGGAAACGGAATTTCTTTCAAAATATCAAGATGGTTCCTGGTGATGTTCAATCTACGCCAAGCCTAACGAAAAAATTCATAACAAATTAAAATTACTTCCTTAGACTCGGTTAAATCAACTTCAAATTATGCATAAAAAATGAGGCAAAAAGTACGTTCCAAAACGACCCAGAAAAATAAATAGCTTAACTAGCATAGACCGTTCTAAACAGGACAAACAATCTATATTATCACAATCTTAATCAATGACAAGTAAACTGAAAGCAAGACATAGTATTGCTCACTAATTAACCACTCAATAGTAAAGTTAACTTACTTCAGATTCCGTTTGCAAAAGTTCAAGATTCAATGCACGAGTGCCAAACGTTTCGTTGCTATTCGAGACCATTTCACTCAATGTTCTTTGCTGTTGAGCAAGACCAGATATTCGTGATAAACTTGGATCTAAGGAAACACGTTGAGCTACTTCTTCGAGTGAAAGTGAAGTTGTGGCACTCTGGTGATAAAGTAAAAAAAAATATGTAGACAAAGGAGCAGCGATGCAAGCGATATCTTATTAATTAGTAAACTATTTAAGGAATATGTAATTCTAAATATGCCATAACACAACATCACGTTTTTTGCAATAGCGGCCAGCAGCCAGACCTGAAGCTGCGATTCAATTATATACCATTTACTGCAGTTTATTTACTACTCCATAATAAAACACCAGAGTCAGGAAAACATCACGGTCGCACCGCGCGGCTACAGGCCGAATGAATGTTGAAAATAAAAGCGAGTGAAAATTATGAGCCACACCCAAAATTATGAGCCACACCCTATTTTTCATTGTTTAAAGAGGAAGGCAGGAAGGTTGATCATTTTCCTGGACTCTGAAGAATGCCAAAAAAAGAAAGGGTGAAGAATTTTCAAACTAAAATAATTTCATATTGCTCATGCCTAGACAAAGAATTCAAAACTCCTGTTAGTAAGAAAAAATGCAGTTCTTTTCCTCAGATACTACAAAGAAATGATTGTTCACCTGATACAAGGCAAGAAATTGTGTCGACGCAGAAACATCACGATTTCCAATGCATTCCATAAGTGCATAGGATCCCTGTGCTACTAAATCCTTGAAACCGTTTTGAAGACTAATTTGCGTTGATTGCAACAAGTATTCAACAGCTTGGGTGATACACATTGTATAATCAGCATACTTTCTCTGAAAAAAAAAACACGAACTAATAACACATTTCGCAATTTGTAACTTGTTAAATTTAGAAAATGGATAATTACCTCACAGCATTCATGATAACTGCATGCGGACACTTGTTTTATTTTATGTTTTTTTATAATTTAATCTCTGTGGCGGAGTATTTTTATCCATTAACGTCTGCGGGGAATTATCTGCGGTGCTCCTTGGCAGAATTTGTATTTTGCACATCTTTCTGATAGACTTGATTTGGTAGCATTTGGTTTACAGAATGTCGCATAAGTTGAGTGTCTCTAAATATAAGCTGATCTTTCGGGCATTTTTCAGCTTAATTTTTACCGTCTAGTAATAAACAAACTTTGTAGAATTGCCCAAGAAACGGCAAAACTTTTTCGACTTTATTTCCACTAGGTAGAAATTAAGTTTTCATGTTTTTACACCACCTGATGATGTTCACAATCCTTACACGTTCCGAAACTGAAAGTGATTGCATTTTCATGCGAGTTCACGGGATTCAAAAATCAAGGTGTGCGTTTTCCATTTTTGGGTTTTTGCTTCCCCATCACTCATACATTTTAATTGTGTCCTACTACCAAGTAAAAATGCATGGATCACGAGAATCCAAAAAAAATAGAAAACACAAAAAATAAAAAGCTGATAATCAAAGGCCCATAACAAGTTTTACATTTTAAAGAACTAGTTACCTAAGAACAAGAAAACTAATGTTACCAGAGCTTAGCACAGCTTTACCAAATAGTTTATCTTCTTTTTACGACAAAGATATCAGAACCAAAAAGTACCTTAATTTGATTAGCCTTTTCTCTGTTTCTTAGCTGATGTGATGTCAAAGGTTGGTTCAGAGCGTCGCCATTATCCACCACTTGATCTCCACTTCCATGCTCTTTAGGCCTATCAATACTCGCTGATGCATCTCTTGGCACAATACTTTTCGCAACATTTCCATTGGCGATCTAGAAAACAAACAAAAACATAATTAAAGTATTTTAGCAATAAAGATTCGACTACTCTTTTAATGCAATGAGTATAACGGACACCTTCATATAACGGACACCCGTCCTGAGACGTGTATTACTGTCCGTTCGTTGTGAAGAAGCTTCCGTTGTCTTGATATGGCACATATGACCCAGTAAAATTATTTGTCGGTTGTTTGGAGGTGTCCGTTGTTGGGAGGTGGTGTCCGTTATCAAGGATTAACTGTTAAGTTGATACGAACGTTTTCCAACTGTGGCAGATCTTTTTCAAAACATTTCTAAAATTTGCGTATCGATCTGAACTTAAATAATAGATTCCTTCCAATTTTTCGTTTTCAATGTTTTTTGAATTGCAGTATTTTTTCAATTTCTAAAATACATTTTAGAGATTTTGTGTTCCTATTTTTCCTTTCATTTCTGGTAATGTTTATTTTTATTTTGGTTATATCGATATATTAAAACGGTCCCTTTTGAAGACAATATTTCCTGTCAAAACTATAATCCAAGTGCTGTCATTGAATCTACAATTCAAATTAGTTTTAAATAAATTTTAAATATATTTCAATAAATTGAGATAACTAATAGAAATAAAATAGAACCATTGAAGAGTCACCCTATTATAAACAATACACTAGTGAAGTGACATTTCTCGCAAAAACGATACGCTTTACAAAATACTATACAGCTAGAAGCGAAACAAAGCACCTTTGCTTCAGGATTTACAGGAGGTTCGTTGTTTGTCATTTTTTGTTTTTAAAGATAAAATGCAATGAATCTGTAATTCAAATTAGTTTTTAAACTAATTTAAAATACAATCATTTTGAAAATCTTATTCAAAGATGAGGTTTCCAGCCGAACCTGTAACATCCAAATTCTGTCATTGAATTGGCGTCAAAATTAGTTTCCAGTCCAAGTTGAATCTGTCATTCGAATCAGATTTTAAATTCATTAAAAATACATTCATGTTGAAAATCTTAGTGTCAAATTAGTTTACAGTCCAAGTTGAATCTGTCATTCAAATCATATTTAAAATTCATTAAAAATACATTCATTTTGAAAATCTTATCCTAAGGTAAAAGTTCCAGACAAAACTTTAATATACCCAAGTACCGTAATTGAATTTGTTTCAAATTAGTTTTCAAATCAATTAAAATACTTTCAGACTCAATCATATGTCACACTGGTGTCCAGTTAAGTTTAATGATCTAAATTAAATCCATAACAAATCTTTGTTGAATCAATCGTTTGAAGCCACACGTCAAGTTTAGGTCAACCAACCAAAGTTTTTTATGCTTTGTTAGATGATTTGAAAATTGACGAGGTAAAGATTTGACGTTTGAATCAAAGAAGAATTTTTATCGCATTTACGACAGACTCGAATTTGAATTTTGTCGCATTTACGACAGACTCGACATCAATTGAATTTAATTCGACACAAGTGCGATGCTTGAAGTTAGCGTTACGTTGAATATCGTAAAACAAATATGTTCAAAAAAAAAATTGACTGCTAAAACTTTTATTTCCAAGTAGTGTCATTGAATTTGTTTCAAATTAGTTTTTTGTAGGTTAGTTAATTTCTGATTTCCAAACAAAAGGTATAATATGTCTGTGCTAAAGTCCCACCTTTCGTTACAAAAACGATAAATGCTTCATACGAAATGTGTCTGACAAAAAGGCCATAAAAACGATTTTCTCAGTTTGTTGAATACTTCAATTAAGAAAAATCACAGCCGTACAAGAATTAAACTTAAAACAACTCAAATATTTTAGCTGAATTACCACCAACGACAAATTTTGAAAGCAAACCTTGCGTACAACAGTAATATCCTACCTTTAAGAAACTCATATTTCGACCTTAGGCTATTGTTCTCATTTAATTGCGCAATTGTTTTCTTATTGTTCTGGTCACAATATTTACATACAAAATTTTTTTTTGTTTACCTTCGACTCTGTCTCGTAATCTTTCATGCTTGGAAACTTTTGCATTGCGATCTCATGTAAGCATTTGCCAATATACAACAAAGCCTGTTTGGAGAAATAAAATTAAATTGTTTTATCAGCAGTGAAAATAGTATTCTACATTTTTAACAATATACTTACTATTTCTATATGCTGGGTGATCTCCATTTGCAGGGCTGTAGCTCGAAATCCTTTTGAGACTAGGTATCTAAAGTTGTACTCAAAAAGTAAACGATGTCCAAACTCTGAACATACAAATGATGCTAATATAACTTTCAAAGTTTACAATTTAAATGAAAGTTTCATAAACACAGGGTGTCCAAAAAATCCTTACACTAGTTTTACAACTATCACGACAATCAGTAAAATTATCCCGCAAAATAATTACCTTAGCCTGATGCTTTGGAAACTTGTCACTGATTGAGTAGATATGTGTCAGTAGAGACAGAGCTTCTTCTCCAATGATGCTACGATCAGAAAAAAGGCTACAGGGTTGACCAAAAAATTGCCCCAAGTTTAAAAAGCTTCTGCGGAGAAGCCTTAGCTTTGATGATTTCGTTTTTGCTTGAATTTGATATGAAAAGCTTCAGTTTACAGTATGATATTTTGTTTACTAAAATCTACCCAAAAATCACTACGTTATACTCAATCAAACCAAAAATAATTCAATTCAACTTTTTTCATAAAAAATACCGTCTAAAATACATGTTACAAAAGCAGTATTTCTATGCGACCCAGGGAAAGCAGAGCTTAATAAACCACGGCCGCAAACGTAAAATCTAAGTAAAAAGTAAAAGGTTATACGTAAAAAGTCATACAATGAGATTACAATTACAGAGGTCTACAATTTTACATGATAAATTCGTTAACAGAAATCAAAATCAAAAGTCAAGCAACATACGAAGATAAGTTTAATTTGATTTTTCTAAGAATTTAAAAGCTAATAAGAAATAAT
>JAYJMH010066257.1:0-11630 GCA_036873815.1 Phacellophora camtschatica | reverse complement strand
AATAATATACAAATATATATATATATATATATATATATATATATATATATATATATACTTACTCGAAACTTAGAGTAAGCAAGTCTTGGTAGTAATCGTAGTTAGCATACATTTGCAGAGTCTAAAATAAGAAAATTTGCTACTTAATGACAAATTATTATATATTTTAAACCTTTCACGATGGAATTTCAAGTCGAAATAAAAATCCAGTGGAAACCATAACAAACTTAAAAAGCTTCAGACAGAAATTTTATAATAATTTTTGACAAAATTTAAGCTTTAAAGCAATAAAAGTTGATGGTAGAATTTTAAAATGATACGAGTGATTTATTTAGTCAACTCGTCCTTTCTCTATCCCTAGCTATGTTTTGTAAGGGCGTCAAATAACAACCTCCTTTGTGTCGTTTCGTTTGTCGTAACTTCGCTGTTTTGTTTTAAATATAGATGCTCTTGTGTGGGCTTCTACTGTAAACTGAATCATAGTCTTATTTTGTATAGGGTAGCATAGACAAGGTACATAATCTGAGAGATAAATTTGCATTAAAATCTCTTAACTGTTTAATAAATTCTTTCTACATATACACTCCCTAAACATATGACGTTTCGCGCAGTTTAGCAATAAGCTGCATGGCTTTTTATTGGGTGAAAGGTTAAACTATTGCAGAAAAGAATTTGGAAGGAAAAAAATAATCGTTCTCTTCTGGTTATCAAACAAAATGCTTACAGCGTCGTATAATTTTGCTCTCAATTCTTGGAACCTGGCACTAGCGACATTTGCCAAATCTGCGCTGCATTCCTGGCCAAGAATTTTCAATGTAACGTAAAAGTCTTTGCCTGTTGGAAACAAAATTTGAAGATAAGAGAAAGAATTTATTTTTCAGGGGAACTATCATAAAAATCATACATAAAAAAATTTAAGAAACCGTGTACCACAAAAATAGAGCTGATTAAAACGAAACAAATTGCACTCCTTGAAAAAACATGACACTTTTTTATAAGAAACTTAGCTCTGGGCTTTGTAACAGGATTTTTGGCACAATCCTGTATGGTAAAAGTGTCCTACAGAGTTTCTTAATTTCTATAAAAATGAATTTGTATAATCTACTGTGTTTTATTGAGAGCCCTGAATATATTATCATAGTCAATATACTGAATATACTAAAAACGTTATTGTCATAGTCAATAGTCATTATTCACAACAGTTCTTAATAAAAACTATAAAATCATTCTAAAAACAATAAAGACGAGCACTTTTAGCATAAAATTAAATTAGAAATAAAACATTATCGGGAATCCACAAAGCTTACCTTCCTGTGGCGGTGTTGGCGGTTTTGTTGGCTTCGGTGTCGTAACTTTTGGCGTCGTTGGTTTTTTAGTTGGTTTGGGTTTTTGTGCATCGACGGCGATATCTTTTAAAAAAACAGTGATATTTCGTAAGTTGCCATTTATAAAAAAAATATCTAAACATCTTTGATATGTCTAAAATACTGTCAGAACAAAAAGTTGTTTTTGTCAGATAAAGCCTGACAACAATGCAAAAAACAGCGCAAAGAAGTAAAGATAAGGTTGTGGCTCTTCAAAATGTCCCAATGTTTCCAAAAATGTCCCAAGCTACTATAGTGAAGCTTCAACTTAAATTTTGATACCTTGTTTGCCAAAATGTACCCAATAATCTTTGAGTCAATGAAACCAAAAATAGAGGCTTTTTGCTGCGGCAATCTACTGAGAATACAGCATTATGGCTTTGGATTACTTTATGCCTTCTAAGAGGTTGACGCATGCGTAAACTATCACTATTCATTTTTGTTTTCAGCGCCAATTTGAAAATCTGGAAAACTCAGTAAAATGTTTGGGCAATTCAGTATCGATCTTGCCAGAAATTCAGCCAAAAGCAAGCAAAAAAGCAAAAAGTACTGGGTTGAACCCCATTGAACCAAGCAAAAGACAAGTCACGAAAGAGCTTCCTTGAG
Organism: Phacellophora camtschatica; assembly: GCA_036873815.1. NCBI lineage: Eukaryota > Metazoa > Cnidaria > Scyphozoa > Semaeostomeae > Ulmaridae > Phacellophora > Phacellophora camtschatica. The sequence continues at coordinate 9,660 of JAYJMH010066257.1, read as the reverse complement.
CGCCCGCCATTTTCACAATTAATTTTCACCATCAGCCTCTACTCCTGAACATAATCCATCCGAGGTAATTTCATCATCGTTTACGACCATCCACACAAAAACGTGTAAAGGGCATCTCTGAAAGTATCCACTTTGGAGAGCATTTTCGAAAGTATGCGTTCATGGCGACCAAAAACGGTGCTTACATGTGGACGGAAGGCCTAAACGTATAAAAACGTACGCGGTTAACAAACGTAAGCGTTTACATATGGACGGAGCCTTGAAGCGGGTGGCGCAATGAAAATATGTTGTTTACAAATGGGTCATATTATCCTTCCAGGAGTGAAAAATCTGGATTTTAAAAATATAAAAATATACTTACAACTAATTGATAAAATGACCACAAGTACTAACAGTATATGGCTGCGAAAGGCCTAGAAATAAAATAACATTTTAAACAGTGGACAACATTAACCTGCGAACGAGCATAAAATCTTAAAGCAAACTTAATCTTAAAGCAACTTTGAAGGGAAAATTCTCCAAAACAGGCATACTGATTGCCACTAAAAACGACTCTTAATTTCGTAGGTTAGAAATTATATCATAAAATATAAGTTTGCAGGTAAGAAACTGCGGTGTTTCGGTTAAAAAATATTTTAGTAGCTATATAATTTGCAACTCTGAAAGTCTCTTATTATAGTTAGAAACGTTTTGTTTTGACATATGAAATGCAATTAACTCTTGTAGCATTCGTTGCTTGCGATAAACAAGTGCAAAATATACAGATACAAATACAGATACAAATATATTTAGATACATAGATATATATATTAAGTAGATACGCAATAGCAATGCTATAGATTAGTTTTAAGATTTAAAAATTCACAAGAAACTAAAAACAAACATTGGATAGTTGAAATTCCGTCAGATTTTTGCACAATAGACAATATAAATTTCCCATTAAACAGAAGCAAGTACAAGTTTATCAGCAAATTTGTTCTGTTTTACAGCATTTTGTACCTTCACATTGTAACTGAAGGGTTGATGTTACAAACGCATAGTCTTACCTTTGAAAATGCTATTTACGGACATTTATCATGGACGATTAAAGCTTAAATAAAACGCTTTTAAAATTGATGTTTCTTTAAGAATACGAATTTCATTGCAGGAAAATAATAGATCAAGCATTCAAATTATTGGTATAAATCGGCAATCGTCATGAGATTGCATGAGCGCGGAAAAAAAGGAGAAAAACATTATCATTTGAAGAAAATCGTTAACACCACAGACAGAATGTGTAGATACGTTTGTCTCTCGGAACGTTAAAGCACATTATATCGTTAAAATGAACTTCAAACTATATTTTATAGATGCATAAAAAACATCAACATGAACTTTGTAAATGCAGCATCTAAATGTCGGTTTTCATAAATTGCATCGAGCAAGAATCTTGGTCGTACGTTTGCAAAACAAAACAAAATAAAACCAAACAATCTTAGCCGAGCGTTTGCAAAACAAAACAAACAGAAAACATCGTTGTTGAGACTTTAATCTTCTTCCAGCTTCCATTTTTTGGCAAGTGAAACGATCAACCGCGATAAGTACATACGTTCGCCCTTCATCGATAATCTCAGCACAAACTTACGATACAGCTCTTCCGTCGAAATTTGAACGAAAACATTTAGAATTCACAAGCGAATAAAATTCGCCAAAAAAACGGAAGATAGAACAAAAATATCCATATTCTTACCTCCATTTTCGCGATATAGGATGGCCTACTTTACGAATAGGATGCGAGCATTCACAAAAATATTTACAGTGTGTGATCACATCGGGAGGAAAATCATTACACAAGATCAAAAGACCATTGATGCTTGCTCAGGCATAACAAATCACCAGTCGAGGGCTTAGGCCCGAATTTCACGAGCAGCGAAACGTACGCGACCAGAAATTCGTGCAAAAGATATTTTGAAAATTTGAGAAGGAAATAATACTGGAAACTTAGCTAAAGCGCTATAAAGAATAAGAAACGATAGTCACAGTGGTATTTATGTGATTATTTAACGAATAAATTTAACAAAACTTGCGTATTTTTGTAATTGTGAAACTTAGGCCATGCGTTGCCATGTTTCTTATGTTTTTAGGATGACCTGTATATTCAATGGCTGACCTGCTCCAGGGTCGAGTCATTGAATTTGATTGAATGATGCTCATATGCATATGTGAACAGTATACCACAAGACTAATACACCAGCATTAACAATTAGTATAGTAGCATATTTATTTAGTAGTGCACTCAAGTTAAAAATGTTCGATTAGTGCAGAACATAGGGGTATATTGATCCGGGGAAGTACACGTCCCAATGTCGGATATTATAAACCCACCATATTTAATGTTCAAATTTTTGTGTATACGCAACATTAGCGTTGCGTTTCATTTAAGGACCATTTTAAATTTCTAACCCAACATTAAAGCATTTTTCCTAAAAATCTTACACACATTTAGAGAATTTATTGCTTTCAAACCTATCCTTACAGGCGGAACAAACCCGTACCCACATGTCATGGTATAAAGCCCTGGTATATTATCGGTAAGTTCTTGAGTTTCATCGAATGTTGCTCACAAGCTTATCTCAACAGTATACAACACGTTTTTATGTACTATTTTTATTCTGTCATTTTACTATCATTGTAACCGCTAGTATTGATTGTTTGTAATTTAGATTATATACATGTTTTATGTAAGAAAACTGGCTATGCTAGCCTCCACTAGTGACAGTTTTTTAATTTTGGACCATTTCTGACCACATTTCACCAGTTAAAGTTTCTAAATCGCCTATAAAAAAAATACCGTTTTTAGTACTGTGTATACGAAAAAATTCTCTTTTTTAACATTAATTAATTTTTTCAACAAAAACAAACAAAAACTAAGTATATATTGTACGGTTAAAAGTTTAACGATAAAAAGTTATACACACAATCTTCACTGAATTAATCACCTCACATCATGTCCACTCCATTAATATCATTAAGCATTAAGTAATCTTCTCTAAAAGTTCAAAAGTTACTTAACGATTTTTAATTCACAAGTAAAATTTTCTCCAATTTTCGTGGGTTTCACTGGTGTGTTTCTTATAAACTGGTTTCTTATAAAAATGTGAGAATTCTCCGAGTTTGCTCCTAGCAAAAAGTCTATTTTAGGTCTATATAAAAAAGGATATTTTAACCCACATGGAAAGACCCGTAAACTACATTCATTATTTCCATAAGGAACTTGGCTCTGGGCTTTGTAGCAGGGTTTTTTAATTTTGGAAGCAATTTGTACAGTAAAAGTTTCTATTACCATAATTCATTGAGAAATCTGAATATAGCTTTTTGAGACCAGAAAATTACAAAAAAGATCCTATGATCACAAATAAATTTCAATCAAGTATTATTATTGGCCTGCACTGAACAAAATCAAAACAACTTAGCCAAAAATAGTTTCAATCTGGTTTTGGGTCTCCTTTATATTGTAAACATTTTGCAAAATCATAACCAAAAATAGAATATTGATTTAAAAATTTTCTTAACTGCTGATTGACCTCTTTGTCCTACTCAATTTCTTAAAAGCGGTCCCTTGTAAACAAATTAAGTGCATACCAGGAAAATAGTAAAAGCAACCAGGTGGCACCTGGTGAAGTTAAACAAACGCTTTCCAAAGAAAGCAAATAGTGTCTCAAATTTTAGGCTAATGCTTTTAAAACTCTCGAAGTTCCAAAAAACCCTTGAAGTTACAAAATTCACCTTGACAGAAATTTTATTGAGCAAATCAATTTCATCGATATTTATTCCAGCTACAAAATGTTTTTAACCACTACTGTATTTAAATTTAGAATAAAAACGAATAAAAACAATGATCTGTTAGGCAAAGCAAAAGCAAGGGCAAAAGGTTTATGTTTGCTCATGATAGACACATTTCTAAAATTTCAATTTTCTTTCCCTTGATATGAACAGGATATGAATGAGTTCCTATCGTCTCGTTATTACGTACTGTAGCAACACAATCTAACAACACAATTCAGTTCAGCAACATGTGAAACATGTATAAAACGTTTCAATGACTGTAAGCATATATCTCATTTCATTTTCCGTCACAGGAGGCCCATTAAAAAAAATATTTATCTGAAATAATATTCAAGAGAAATTGTGAAATTTTCTCCTTCCTCTTATCCTCGTGATTCTATGACTTTTGCTTTAATATTTGTTCATATAAACACAAGGAGCAACACATTTTTTCTTGAATATTTATTCAGATTAAATTTTTCGAAATGGGCCTCCTGTGTTTTCGTGTACAAGTTTCTTGATGTCTATGATCAATGGTTGAACTCAAAACACAGAAAACGAACGCAGCCATGCCGTGTAGACGGCTCATCAGTTTATCTTTCTGTGACTATTTCTCCTGCCTTCCTACGGAAATCTAAAGACTGATATAAAACCTACGAAAACCAAAGAGCAAGGACGGACGGTTCTCAAATCTTGCACAAAAGATCATTTTTTGACTTAGATTTTTGATTATCATCTCTACAGTTTGGTCACCAAACATTTGTTCATTTGTACAAGAAAGTGCTAAAATTTCCTGTGGTCTGGTTTCATAAACAAATCTGGAGATACGTGCTTTGAGAACAAGTACATTTTGTTTGTAAGAACACACTTTATAGTCTCAAATTGTCGAAAAATAAGAACAAATTAAGAACATCCTCAGCCGCAGATCCAATATTTCCAAAAAATTCAACACCGCATTTAGTATTATGAAATTGTATTTTCTGTGATTGTTACTTTTATACAAATTACTTAAACTATAGAAACACGAATGCTCCCTGCGTGTCGTCGAAGCAGAGCAGGAAAAACTGGTCACGTCTTCAATTGGGATCAAATGACTGAAAAATCATCCATGCAAACATAAGAGCAATTTAATAACCTTTTAGCCTCAAATTCTTATAAATTTAAGAGCATCGAGCCTCGTCAAAAAATATTTGGTTTTTATAAAATAAAACAGTGTATAGGCTGAAGGAATAATTTTCATACCTGGAAATTTACCTATGAATCCACCCCCCCCCCCTCCCCCAGTATAACAAAATATAGCAACAACCCCACCCCATAAACCATCGCAAAGATATAAAGCGCTCAAAACGCGTATCGTTTATGTCGAGAACATTTCGTAGAAACACTGCTTTCCTGAAAGACAAAACTCATCATGTAATGTAATCATGTGCACACAGTTTTCTATGTATTTATTGCATTTCTCCAATAAGTTTGGAGAGAAACACCCATATGACGTCATAGCACTCGTCAATGCATAAATCCTCCGCAGGCCAGAGGACACCACTCAGATTTGGCTAACATTTTCAAGTCTATTTCGTCTATTACGTACGTAGCAAGTCTGCTAAATTCATATGTAGTGATCATACTTTAATGATAGAGACCTGAAGACACAAGGGTTTATGCTCGCATGCGTTCCATGTGTTAATCCAATCCAATTCATAAGGGTGTGTTCCATGTGCTCATCCAATTTAATAGAAGATGAAAAGCATTTCTTAATTGTCTGTCCTGCATACAAAGCTTTTAGAAGCCCTCCTATTACCCTTGCCGGAGTCGGGATCAATGTCTACAGACCAACAATGTTTGAAAATAGTGGCAAATACTAATGACCAAATTATGAATGCTCTAGCAATTTTTATCATTGAAGCTACAGAATACAGAAATAAGAGGCTAAATGAAAACGTAACAACTATTGCCACCATTTAAACACCTGGATAAAAGAACTACGCTTGTTTTTACGTTAGTAATTTGATACTTATTTGTAAATATTGTGTTAGTTTCTGTTTTTGTATTTGTAGTTTTCGTTTATTTAATGTTTAGTTTATACATGGTTTATAACCACCATGCATGTTTGCAAATGTAGTGCATAAGAGCTGATTAAAATTATTGAAAAATTATTTCTTTTTCTTAGTTTTCAAATCAGCTAAAACTGGTGTTGAATGCGAAGCATGCAAGCTTATTGTCAGCTATGTAGACCCTATGATCCAAAATCATAAAACAGAGGTAACATTTGTTGTTACATTAAATCCTTTTCTTTTTAAACTTGGAACGTTTCACAATAACACATGTATCTTTTCGTACAAAAATCTCTGTTTATAAAAATCTTCAAAAAGTATTTGGCAAAACGTTTTGAAGGAGCAAAAAATACTTGTCTATAAGATTAAAAATTTAACTTTGAGGTGTGCAACTATAGAGATGTTGACAATTATATATATATAGTTGTTTTTATAGATATGTTCTTGGATGAAACACAGGTCTTTCTAAATAACAAATTCACAGAGCTCACATTTGCTCTAAATCCACGAGGCTAGCAATTTCAAATTGTACTCAAAACGATGTCTGAAGGGAAAACTTAGAGTTTGGGATATCATCCAGTCATCTGCAACGACGTTTACCTGTCAAAAAATTAAAATTAAAATAGCCCCCATCAGTGATTTGTAGTCTTGGCGATTTTGAGTGACAGCCCTGTAAACGGAGGTACATGTCACTGTTATACACACATGCAACATGCTACTACAATTCAATTCAAAATTTATTCATAGGATATACTAAAATACAATATACATCCTATAAGACCCAGGGTTTTGTGATTTTTGGGGCCAGCACCTGGTATATGAAATTTTAACAACCTCCTATACAAACATCAGAAAGATTTTGAAAAACAAATTTGTATTTTTCACTGCTATTCTGACGTGGTTTTCTATTTCTAAGTTTCTAGCACATATGTATTGTATTTCCATTTTTCAATACAGGCTGAAATTAAAACTGCTTTGGAAAAGATGTGCTCTTATCTTGGTTCCTACCAGAAAGAGGTTTGAAACTTATTCGATTCTTGTGTCGCTTTATGTTTACTGCACTTTATTTGTAGATGCATGCACACTTGTCTCAAGCCAAATAAGTTGTGCTGCACTTCTGTGGTAGAGAATATGAACTTTGTCTTATACAGAAGCTGTGTCATACAGCATTTTGAACTTTGTGTCATACAGCAGTTGTAGGTCATACAGCATTTTGAACTTTGCTTCATACAGCAGTTTGAAGTCTGTGTCATACAGCGTTTTGAAAATCGTATTATTTTACAGCTTATGGAATATTAATGACATACCATATTTTGATTTTGATAGTGTAATTCGGTTATTGAAAACTACTTGGATTTGATCATCAAGTACATTGCGGATATGCCTGCTGACCAAGTTTGTAAGGTATCTAGAAGTTATTCTTTAAACTTATTCCTATTTTTACTGTCTTGTAATGTTGACCTTGTGCATGCTAACTGGGTACTGAAAAGCAGGCACTGAGGATAAGCAGGCACTGATAGATAACCAGGCACCTGTAAGCAGTCCCTGATAACCAGGCACTTGTAGATAACCAAGCACATGTAAGCCATCAGGGATTATGGAGTGTTTCAAAAGTGGATGGGCTAAAAGCCTTAGTTACCCTATGTATAGTATAAATAGCTACACTTTGAAGGGAACACAAATTTGGAAGGTCAAATTCTGATAATATATATATGATGAGCCTTAATTCTAGTTCTAGTTTATTACTTATGTTTAATTATAGACTTTTTTTATTTTAATTTAACTTCCTTTTTCACTATGTATTTTTTATGCCACTTCACCCTGTTCAATGGCTGATTTCAGGTTTTGCTATCAAAGCCAGTGCCGCTTTCGACGATTTTTAAGGTTATACAAAGACCGAAAACCCTGTGCTTTTTTATGCATAAATTCGTACTTTCTTTTTTAGACACTTTCACTTTGCACAGCAAAATCACCAGTGAACAACATGAGCAAATTCAAGCTAAAGGAAGGTATGTTTAAGCACTTATTGCAGTTAATTTTTTCTGATACAAATAAACAACTTTGCCAAAAACAATATATTTATTTGCCCGTACCATTCATAGCGGGAAAGTACACAAGACCATCTGGTTATGGCTCCCTATATTTCTAGTGCTTAATTTTATGCGCATAATTACATTTTAAAAAACTGAAACAAATTTGCTCTGTAGGCTGTCGAATATTTATGCACAATGCAATATCTTTATATTGTATGGAAGCTTATATTTGAATGCTTAATACTGCTTAATACTGTTGTTGTCCCAACTCTTGCGTTTGCAGAGCTGCTGTGGAGAAGCTGGAGTGTTGATGATTTTGTTTTTGCTTGAAGTTAATATGAGAGGCTTTGATTCATAGCTTGATAGCTTGATACCTTGTTTGCCAAAACCTGCCCAATAGCCAGTGGGTTATACTCAATAAAATGAGGAATTATGCTAGATTCTGGAAAACAAGGTATGGAACTTTATGCTGAAGCTTCTGAACTAAAGTTCCTATGTGCCAGTTTTTCATACTTAGGAACATTTTTGTGGGCCACCCGGGTATTGAATTGAATTTAAAGTTAACTTTGAAAGAACAATTGCACAATATGAGCATTCATACAATTTAAGAAGTGAATTGCACATATACCGGTGCACCAAGGTATTTTTCTCTCGTTTGACAGTCTACTTTGGGTGACTTAAAAGGCATGTAACTTCGGTCGTCATTCTATTACTAAGATGTTATATTCTTGAATTTTATTTTTACGAAATTTTCATATTGATGTTGGTTAATGTTTCCAATTACGTCACTAAATTTGTGTTGATTTAGGAGAAAGATAATTGTAAAGTATTGGTGTAGAAGAGAGTGTAGCACAGTAGCCCTTCTTAATTCATATTTGAAAAGTGATGTAACCATATCTGTGTAAACAACAAAAAACTGGGCGCTTTTGAGTGAATGATAGGCATGGCTTAGAAGCATTTCTCACGCTCTGCATTCGGCCCTGCAAGAGCGCCCCATAGCTATTGATTTAGTTTTACTCCACCATTGAAATTTTACAATTACATAGTGATAATTAAACAATGCAATAAAATAAGCAAGCTGTGTGAATGTTTTATTTCTGTCAGTTTTCAAATTGTTAAAATTGAATGTAAATATCGATCATAATGGACAATGAATTTTAAAGTTAGGTGTAAGCTTTTGGGGGCTTTATAAAAATATGATAGTCTCGCAATAATGTGATATATATAGTATAATAATATCACAAAGCATAGGAACATACATAGAATAACATAAACAAACCCCCAGTGAAATTTCGGAATTAGAGAACAGAATTCGTTAACTGCGAAGCATTCTCCTTCCCATCAATAATCTAAACTGGAATATTGTAGAGTACTAGAACACTTCAACATAAAATAAATTGTTTCTGTTTTAAAATATTGCTCATAGGCCACGTTAAGGGTGGTGCATACTGCACGATTTGCAAGGAGGTTGTTACGTATGTGGACACGCTTCTGAAAGATTCGAAGACTGAGGTAAAAAGAAACAATTTATGCATTTTTAACGAAGGATTATTGATTATTTTAGCCCCATTTACACTGCAAACATTTTGGCAGCGCATGGGTAAAACTTGTAGCCGTACAAAAATTCATCCGTGCTGTGAACGATGTGGAGGTAGTCCCAGCACGGGTAAAAATGGTCGCGCATACCACGAATGACGGTTCGGTTCGGTTCGGTTCGGTTCGGTTCGGTTCGGTTCGGTTCGGTTCGGTTCGGTTCGGTTCGGTTCGGTTCG
>JAYJMH010066246.1:0-11631 GCA_036873815.1 Phacellophora camtschatica | reverse complement strand
GTCGGGATTGGTAGTGAGTGGCCGGAGTTGGGCGTTACTGGCCTTGGCGTGGACTGATTCGGTTGAATGGCGGTTGGAATGACGAGACGCGCGATTCGAGTTGCTGGTCTGGGACAAATCACGTTGGCTTTGATTGGCGCTCTCCTTTTTAACGTCTCTCTCCGCGCTTAGCAGTGATATGTGACAATTCCAGCCTGCCTCTAAACCCATCTTCTCTGAGAAGACCTATTTCGTTATTAGAAAAATGCTGATCAAGACATGTATATATTGGGCCATTTACCCACATGGCTGAAAGGCGCATTACATAATTTTCATAAAACTAAAAAATTGGAAAGGCATAAAATATTACAAGAATTTGAAATCTAATTAATAAAGTAAAATCTAAAATATTCTTCAAACAAATATGTTCTCAAATATGTTTACACTTGAAAGCTTCAAAACAATTCGTTGTTTTCAGTATGTATGGCAGTCTATTCCAAAGATGAGGAGAGACACTTGCAAAGGTACGACCTCCAGCTGTCACAAGCTTTGTCCTTGGTGTCCCCAGAAATAATTAATAATTGGCAGATCTTGTCGATTGCACATTTGTTCGTAATTTGACTATTTCAGCAAGATACTTTCCTGCAAGATTATATATACACTTGTACGTTAACGTTGAAATCTTGTATTTTATTTTTCCTGCATGATATTGGTAACCAATGGAGCTGACCACATAAGAGAGAATTGTTGCAATTTAGTCTAGAGATGACGAAAGCATGAATGGCTTTTTCAGCAGCTTCTCCTGTTAGATACTTCCGAGCTAGGCTGATATTATACAAGTAGTACCTAGCTGAATTGCATAGAGTGTTTACGTGTGACTTAAATGGCAAATTTGCATAAAAACACCGAGATTTCTAGTTTTTTCACTGAGTTTGATTGCACTGACTCCAATATTGATTTGAAAGTTTTGCGCGTTCCAATCACTTTGAAAGTTCAGTTTTGTCTTCGTTTAGTTTTAGTCTGTTTATTAACATCCAGGACTGAATTTCTTGGACACACCCTTCAATCTGCTGTATTGAGAGATTTGTGCATTCTGGAGTTGGTGAAAATGACAGGGAGAGTTGTGTTTCTTCAGCATAGAGGTGGAATTGCATACCTCTTTTTCGAACAATGTCTCCTAAGGGTAACGTATACACGAGAACTTGTAATGGACTCAAAATTGATCCTTGTGGAACTCCACAAGATAGAGGCACCTTTTTGATTTTCCATCTTTTACTTTAACCATTTTGAAACGATCTGCTAGATATTACACTAACCATTTCAAAGCCCGTCGCTGAATACCGCATCTGTTGAAAAGTCACTCCAGTAATACAGAATAGTTGACAGTATCAAAAGCCGCCGAAAGATCCATCGCCATCAGTGAGTCATGTTGAATCCTGAACAATGCTGTTTCTGTACTATCTCCCTCTTTATAGCTTACTGCAATGAATCTAAAAGATCATTTTCCACCATACGCTGTACCATTTGACTTGCAACAGCCCTTTCGATGAGCTTTCAGGCATTGACAAATTGGAAACTGGTCTGAAGTTAGCATTAATAATTTCCAGTGCTGTCTTCTTTAAGTGTGGGATTAATATAGCTAATTAATTAATATATATCTGAAGTGACCTGTTTGTTATCAGAGTCATCATTTTGACAAAAGATTCTCCACAGCGCCTCAAAATCCATGTTTGCACTGGATCTAGATCACAAGTTGTAACTGGTGACTTTTTAAATCGTTTTTCAACAAGATCTTCAGATAGATGACAAAACGTTGTCATTGGGGTCTTATATTTGAGTTCTTCTGGTACAAATGTATCATTATCATCTGCATTCATGGCCAGGTCCAAAACAATTTTCAATGTTCTCTTTTTTCCTAACAAAGAAATACATAAATTCATTTGCAAGCTGAAGAGTAGAGTCATGTTTAGGAAGGGGGATTATGTTTAGGAAGGGGGATTATGTCTTTTTATTTAGCATATTGTTCAAAATCTTGAATAATTGAATTTTCCATCACTAAATTTGAATAAAACGCTTTATCCGAATCTTCTACAATTCAGGTGCATGTTTATCAAGGATGTCACATAAAGTGCTATCATACGAAGTAACGAGGCTATAAATGTCACATAACTGCGGCAAAACGCCAAATTGGTCACAAAGATCAGAATTAAACTTTTCAAAATCAACCTCAGTTAGCTTTCTGAATATTATTTTTTTCATTTCTTTTGTTGGTTTTCCAAGGGATAGATGACATTTTATCGAGAAATGATCCGAAATTTTGTGATCTACCTCAACATTTCCTACAAAACTTGACGAAGATCTAGTGGTGATCAAATCCAATATGTGTCAGGTGATTCAAGACCATATTCAGAGGAAGAAGAAAAACAACAATTTGTACATAAACAATTACTGAATTCCAACAACTGAATCGTTTCTTTCTGGAACATCACACAGGATCACCAAAAAAAACGAGACACTCAATGTTAATTATCGAGGTTCTATGATATCAAATACCTCTGTGAAGGAGGTGTATCGCTCAATGATTCTGCGTACTTTCATTTACTGCGTAGTTCTAAAGCTAAAGTTAACGTTTATGAAATCTTGTAGACTAACATCATGTGTGATATTTTAAGTGTACTTTGAAATCAATGAACACAGAACATAAACAAACTTTGAAATCAATGAACACAAGGTACAATGAGTGCTCGTCATGGCTGCCAAAATTAAAACTGAATATGCTCACAAGACCTTCCATGGTATGGGTGCAAAAGTATATAAAGAAATGCCTGTAGACATATAAAAACTGTGTCCATTAGTGCTTACAAGCAACGTCCCAAGCAACATTTTATCCCAGTACTTTTATTGTAAATATGAATATGCACTACTGTAAAGTTCTCATAATTCTTTGTATGTTTTTATGGGGTTTTGGTAGGTTTTATTTATTTTTTTGTTAATCAGGACACGCATTGATAACAACAGTACATGTTGAAATAATAATCCTGCATAAAGCTTCATATTATTATTATCATTATTGTCGTAACTTATTCTGCATGTAATAGTTAACTATTTTCAATATTTTTCATTAGTTTTCTTTTGTTGTATGGTATATTGGCTTTAATTTTCTTATGTAATTAAAAAACTACCTCCCTCTTGCCCAGATTCATATAAAATAGTAATAATTGTGATAATAAAAGCTACTTTTTAATTTGTCCTTACAGATTACCAGCATTCATTGCACCGGAAGTTGTTGCAGCAGGACCACAACCCACCTCTTCCTGTGGACCATCTTCTTTTGCAGTAAGTAATTTTTTACGAATGGAAGTCTGGTCCATTCCTTGTGTTGTGCATCGATATATTTAAGGATTATGTTTAGCTATTGTTGGTTCAATAAACAATAGAGATATTTTTTATTACGTGGTGAGATTTTTGGCGGTTCAGATTATTGGCGCCAAAAAGAATAAGTGAACAATTTGGCGGCGATGGAATCTGACTGCTTGTTCAATTTTAACCTTAAATCCTTAATGAACAACATCTCGTAGATTAGACAATCTGTTTTCCCTTGACATTTGCGCAATATTTTGAATTGCTTGTGCAAATTATCGGACTGCATTCCATGCGTTTCTTTAATATGGCAACCGATCGCCGACGCTTTGTGTTCCTCAATCCTTTGGTGTAAGTGTCATGTAAATAGATTAGTCAGTGTGTTTTCTCATTTAAATCACCTCGGTTCCCTTATACAATCAACAGTTCGAACACTTGTTGATAAAAAGGTAACAAACATGCTGATCAAGAGCAAGACGAGAAAAAGGAGAAGGAAATTCCCATAAGAATAGTTCTTCCTTTTAAGGATCAAACGTCTGCTCAGGCTGTGGAAATGCAATTGCATGATAACAGTAATAAGATCAGGAAAGAAGTTCTGCCTGTTTTCACCAGCAGAAAAATCGGCGAACAAGTAAAATCTTGGGAACCCAAGCCCCCCCATTTTGAACAAACAATCCGTTGTGTACTATTTCAAGTGTGATCTTTGCGATGAAGATTATGTCGGTTACACATGTCGATTACACCAAAGGATTGAGGAACACAGAGCGTCGGCCATCGGTTGCCATATTAAAGAACAGCATAGAATGCAGCCCGAGAATTTGCTCCAGGAATTTGCCCAAATGTCGAGGGAAAACAGATTGTCTAATCTGCAAAATGTTGTAAAATCTGAACCGCCAATATTGGTAGTTCACATGTTAATTGTTAAAAGGTCAATAACCAGTAATTTGAGAAGTAATGGTGGCGTAATAACAAGTTAATGTTATTTTAAAATCTACTTTTCCTGGAGAAACAAGAGAGCACTGCTCCATCTTTTGTGGATTATTTCTAAACTATGTGAGATATAAGTGCTTTAAAACTTTAGATTAGTTGCCTAAGAGGCAAGATTTGCGAAGATTTTTGAATTTTATTATTAAACCCTCCTTGACGTTGCTTTAAGGAAACATTTAATTTGATTTTTCTTCTCATTTAAATGATAATGGCTAAAAGACATACAAATCGTACATTCTCGGATCTACTTTCTATTTTGAATTTAAGTTAAGGGAATATTGTTGGGTAAGAATAACAATTTGCATGTTTTGGGCATTGGGTAAGCATGTGTATGATTATTTGATACTGTACCAACATGATAAACTCATTTTAGATTTGAACATGGTTATTTAAAATAGATGGATTTTAGATTTGAACATGGTTATTTATAAAAGAAGCAAAACGAACTATCTATTTTTTATAATCAACGATTGCTTTTTGTCAGTCATGTATGAGTTTTTAGTAAAAAAATATTTTATGCATGACAAAAATAGTTATTAGAATAATAACATTAATCCCCATCCCAGCTGCCTTCCCTGCTTGTATGAAATAATCATCTGGCAGGACAGAATGACAACATTTTTCAACACAGCGCCGCTTGCGCTTCTATCTGCTCACATAAGCAACATATGGCAGCTTGCACTTTTCACAAGTTTGAAGAGTTCGTCTAATTTGTCCAGTTCAAGGTCCTTGCACAAAGTCTTCGACCCGTGCAACACTGCAATACCTGCATTTTTCTCCATCACCGCACCCCCTCCCTCTTTTAGATGTTTTCTTTATTTCTTTTAATTTTATATTATTTATCTATAATAATCCATTTAGTCTACACTGTTTTTCATTCTAGCCATCCTAAAAATCCTAATTATACTTTACAACATAAGCTTTAAAATGAATAGTAATAATACTGAATACGAGTATTATTGATAAAAATAATGATAAAAACGAGAAGAGTTATCAGCATAAAATTTTTGATTTAAATTTTGCGAGCGAAACTGATTTTTTTTCTGGAATTGATAAAGAGTTCCATAATTTAGCCATAAGTTTCTCAAACTTGTCTCAGAAAGTTTCTTGAAAAATACCTTTGAAAAATTAATACAAATAATTGGGCGCAATATTATTGAAGAATTTGAACATCATTTTTGACACTTCAAGCCATCCCAAGTTAAGAAATAAGGGTGCTGATAGACAGTCTTAAGAGCTATTCATTACAGTTCTTGCTGCTCTTTTTTGCAAGTTCTGAAGTTGATTTAAATAATGTTCTTTGCAGCATCCCCAGACAGAACAACAGTATCTAAAAGGAGGTTCAACTATACCTCAATGATAATTTGTTACCTTTAAGCCAATGAAAAATACGATGTGCTGGTATCATCAGCGAACAAATTAGCATGAGCACTGTTTAGACATAAGATCGTTTATATATGTCAAAAACGATGATGGGCCAAGGCAAGATCCCGGTTTTACACCACATGTAACATTTTGAACATTATACGATTGGTTATTAATTACAGAATTGCATTGTTTTATTTGAATAAGATTTAAACCAGTTAAGTTCTTCAGACGTTACCCCTTAGTATTGTAGCTTACTCAAAAGGCTCGATACTAAGTTTGATGCTACGGGTAGTGTAAAGAATTTGATGATCGCTACTGTCAAATACCTTTTTATGATCTAATAAAAAAGGCCAGTCTATTCGCCTTTGTCAATTTTTATATACCAATCATTGATGTTTCTTAGAAGCTATGTAGCTATCGAATGTAAAGATCGAAAACCTGATTGATGGAGGTACAGCGATTTTTCATTTTCAAAATGTTTATAAAGTTGAGAATAAACTGGCTCCTCAAAGAGCCTCGACACAACTGTAAGTACGATATTTTGACTGGTCGCTAATGGAACCGCCTTTGTGAATTGGAGCTACTCTTGCTACATTCCAGCTGTCTGAAAAACACTAAAGAGAGATAGAGACTTGCTGAATAGTGTACTCAAAGAATTAAAAATCACGTAGATTCATATTTCAAGAAAAAAAATTGAAATATAGTCAGTCCCAAAACAGAACCAATTAGTTTTTTACGCATTGCTTTTCCGACGTCGTTCGTATTTGTTTGTGAAAAGTGGAATTATTGTGCATTTTTGTTCAAACAATATTCATTTGACAAAAGAGGATTAGGCTGTTGTGGAATGTTATTTTTACATGCATAAATCTTCTTAAAAAAATAATCATGTTTAAGTTTTGTTAAAATTATTCGCTTTGTCACGTAGTTGCCTGTAACACTTAAACTATCTTTAAACAGAAAAAATGTATATTTGATTCCTTGATTCCTTATGCCTTATTGAATTAACCGGAACAATTCTTGGTCAAAATTGTAGTTCTATAGAAAAATAAGAAGTCTAGAAAAATTTCTTTGTTTACCTTCAGATAAATGTTTTCCCTTGTTTATTTGTAGAGTTGAAAGGAGCGAAATTAACCGACTCGAAACTTATGACACTTTTATTGTCAGGCCTAAAATGCCTAAAATGGAAAATTTGTTGTTTTCGCTGCAAAGAACTTTTGGACATAAATGGATATATCATCGCCGCTACATTGGCGTTTTTAATAATCGAGGTCACAAATTACTCGCATGTTATCAGGCTGTTTAAAAGATGTGTTCACGAACAATTTTGAATGCAAGTTGTAGCATAATATTTGCAAAACCGAAAATATTTGGGACACCCGGTAGATGTTAACTCATTTAAGTGAAATACTGCCATACCATCAGGTGGTTATGAGGGCATGCTACATAGACTCCCCTCCGTTTATTTGGCACCGTAGACTACCGTATGCGTTGCTGTGTATTGGTTTATTGTTTTAAATTTTTGTGCCCCTGGTGCAAACCGGCATTGTCACGCAGGATAATGCAGAAGAACGCAGAATAGCGAAATAAAGTTCTCTGATCACCGACGTTGGATAAATTTCAATAGTTAATTACGGAGTAAGTTTGTTGGAACTATTTGATTTCTGAAAGTTTCATGCTACTCAATAACGAGAGAGAAAATATTGCTCCATTGATTAACTACGAAATTAAGATCGTCAGAGCACATGGCAATTTCGTCCCAATTGGTCACAGCCAAATCACCAAGAAATTTTGTTTCATCAAAGCTTTTGATTTGTCACATTGTTATTTATTTTTTATTTTTGTTTATTCCGCAGTTGAATTTTCTGATACAATGAACCAGATAATGTTCACTCAGAATTATTTCTAAAACACTGAAACTCTGGATATTATTTTTACACTTAGTTGCAATGTGATCAATAAGGGTTGATGTATTAGCCATTTCTCTAGTTGGCGTTTTAATTAGTTGCTCAAAACCAAACAAACTGTAGATTTCTGTAAGATGGTACGAATGATTTGACAAAGCTCTATATTTTGCATATTTGCATCGGTGTTCTGAGAAGTTTCGTACATCCCGCTAAAATCACAGTTTGTATCGACAAGAAGAATAATTTTTCGGACTCTCTATCCAAGTATTCCAGGTTTCCCCAAGTTTGTTGAAACTGTGGATATGAGAGTCCTGAGGTTTATATCATGCGCTTGCGAATCCATACGGACTTTATGATCCTTGTGACCCCATTCATAAATTTATTAAATAGATCGTAGTTTGTTAATCAGATTCATAGCGAATCTTTCTACACCACGCATGTTAGGATGAAGTCCTTTTTGTCCAAGGAACTCTTTTGTAATGTTGCTGTTCTTGATAAAATCACGTTTTTGTGCTTTTACTTTCATGTTAACTTCTAATGTTCTTGTCGGCATCGTGGTTGTCGGTACGTCTCTTTGAAAATGAAATTGTAACCTTGTAATTATTGTATTCAGCTTTTTTATCTTGTTTCAATTTTAATGATTTTGTAATAATTGTTTCTAGCGAAGTGTAACGGATGTTCACCACATACTTTGTAATTTGTGTGTTTGATTCTCTATGTCATCATATGTATTCGTGTTTATGTCATGGTGATGTTACTGCGTTATGTATTGTACAGTTCTTCCGTGTGTTGATTGATCATATCCAGAGATCAGTATTAGGTATCTGTGTCTTGTAATTATAATCCACTTCAGAATTAGCTCAAGAAAGAATCATCTAGCAAGGATGGCCTAGTGGTTAAGGCGCCTGACTTACGATCGCAAGGTCGTGGGTTCGAATCCCACCAATGTCATACTTGCTGCGAAAGTGTGAGGAGAGTTGCAAACTATCTGTATTTCCAGGCAAAGGCAAAAACAATCTCGAGGTGTGGTCACATCGAGAGGAAAAACCGGGGTCACCCTGGGGGTCCTCCTGCGCCAAGCGCAGAAACCCACCCCTTCTAGGAATAGCAAGGGTATGTGCCTGAAACTGAAACTGTATGACCCGTGTCCCCTGCTGAAAACAAGTCATGTCGAGACTTGTTTTCTATGTATCATTAGCTACCGTAAACGTTACCGAAGTACCATTTGGAGATGATCTCTTTCGAGTCTTCCATGTCACTTACAGATGCTCCTGAGCTGGCTGTTACTTTGACTTGCGTTTTACCGTGCTGTTTGTTTTCTATTATACCATTCAACATACTATCCCCTGCTATTAGTACCGCCCTCTTTTGCCATGGCTTTGAATCTGGAATTACTAGAAAATATACTCCAAGAAAAGGAGGAGCATGCATAACATTCCTCCGTTGCTCTTGTACGTAGGATTGTCTGGTGTGTGCTTCCGTAGTTAAATCTTTTTTTCTATTCTTATAAAAATGACACTGAAAAACTAACGTTTACATACCAATATTTTTTTAAGTAATCCTCTATAGTTAACTTAACAATAAATTCTGGTTTGTTGATATTGGTCTTTTGAGAATTCAGATAGTAACATTTACAGTTCAAATTTACCTCCCACTCAAAACCAGAAGTTTTGGTTTCGGCCTATGCTCTTAGAGGATCTTGCTGTGGGATTTTCTGAGTCATAGCGGGGTTCCAGACAACCTTCTTTGTTGTTTTTAAAAACACTTCTGAAGAATTATGTCAAAAGAACCTTGAAAAGCAGCTGAACTTTTAATTTTCAGGTTTTGGATTTCTTTCTGAATGTGTATCCAAGCACCATTAAATTCATTTTGTAAAACGCTATGTTTTATGAGATCCAAAATTGCAATCTAGCCCTCTCCTATATACCTGAATTGATCTCTTTCACGTTTGGGATAAATTAAATCGCCGTAATCTGACCATCTACATCGGGTTTGTACAATTAGTTTTATGTTTGTCTTGGCAAAATACCAGTTAAAAGGGAAGGTTCGAGTCAGGCATGACACTTAGACATTTGTGCTCCTTGAATTTCATCACCGGTGCATCATTAAATTTGATCTTCGTGTAATTTATCATGAATATTTTTCTTGAAAAGATTATTTCCACCACTGCTTTATGGGTCAGGATTGAAGGAAATTCTTCATTGTGGTTTTCAAAGCTTTTAGGTATCTACCGGTCATGATTCAATTCGATTGCTGCTCTACTTGGATCCTGTACTATTGCGAAGATTGATGTATCACCTGCGAATAGTTCTACATGATACCTTAGATTTTCAGTTAGGTCATTTTATACACTAGAAATAACAGAGGCCCAATAATTTAGCCTTCCGGCATCCTCGCGGTGACAGAGCACAAGTATGAGGACTGACCATTTAAAACTATCCTCTGCTTCTAACTAGATAAAAATATACGAAGAAGTGAATGTAGATTACCAGAAATACCACGTCTCCTTAATTTCTAAATGAGCGCTTCGGTCGAAAGATTACGAAATATCGAGTTAAACTCTTTTTGATCAAATGTATTTATTGAGTAAATTTTCAGATGGCATTAACAATTCCAAAGAAGTATGTTGCTAGGATGCTTTATAGATGAGTTTCTTGCTTTAATGTTAATTTGTCGTCATCACACTTTATTTGCAAGTAGAAGTACATAAATCGATACAATAAATCTAATGGGGATAAAAACTGTAAATTTGACAGTCCTTGTTTACAATTGTACAATTGCGTTTTCGCTACGGGGAGAGAGTACCGAAGTTCTCCTGCACAGTTTGGTGCTAAATCATTCACAAATTTCTAAAATAAAGTTAGGCGTTTACTCCGTCTACGAAGGCTTAGCGCTTCCCAGCCAAGCTCTGAATAGAGTTTCTTCTGACCAGATGTTCCCTTCCAGGCTCCCGAAAAAGCTAGAGCAGTTGAATATTGTACAGTCAAAAATAAATTGCGGCTTTTGATTCGCTGTAGTTTGAAATATTCTTGACTAATTTTGGTAATTAATATTTTCTTGTGTTGCTGAAAGACCAAAGTGAATATTTTCATCAAGTTTTGAAACACTTTAACATTGGAAGAAGATTTTTCAAAAAGTTATTTGGAAGAAGATTTTTCAAAAAAAATTCCAATTTATCTATTAAACTATGTGCTTTGATTGCTAGTTTCCTCTATACAATGCTAAAAGCTCGCAACTTTGACTCACCTGATATTTTATACGTATGTGTATTTACAATCTATAGATGGCTTTTTATCAATTTTATGTTTGATTTTCAGTATTTTTTCTGATGAAATTTTTTAACACTTTCAATTAATAATATAATTAATGTAGCAGTAGTTTTATCGAGATAAATTGTATCTGGTGATCTCATTTTGATACATTTAGCTGCTAATTCCTGTCATTTTGATATATTTAGCTGCTATTACTGAAGGTAGTACATATGATTAAAATATTCTTGCCTCTATTTTTATTACAATTGCTTATTGAGATGACAAATTTTTACAGGGAGACATATGGTCCTTGGGAATGGTATTGCTTGATGTTTACTTGGTGAGTATACTGAAATATTCCCGTTGAATTTACATTCAATGCCATACCAATAGCAAGCTAAAAATTAAAGGAACAAGATTTCAACTTGATTCAAATAGTAGTTCTTAATTGATATATTTTTTATATTCTAGTATTATCTACCGGGTTACCAAAAAGCTATCTCCGTTTGCAGAGATGTAGCTTGAACTCTGCAATGGTAAACATTTTTAATTTTACTCAAACTTTATCCGTAGGACTTAGAGTTTGCAATATCATGCAGTCATCTGCAACTACGCTTACCTGTCCAGGACTGGAAATTAAAATTTCTTTCATTCGCAAGCTTTCGATTCAATTTAAATGAATTACTAATTTCAATTTCAATTTTCAATTTCATGTTATTCAAATAGTTTAATTACAATATATATGTTATAAAATAATGCTATATGATAAATCTAAGGTAAAT
>JAYJMH010066235.1:0-11631 GCA_036873815.1 Phacellophora camtschatica | reverse complement strand
AGTGGAAACATTTTTGAGGAACTGTTTACTGCGAAAGACTGTTGGTCAATCAACTTAATTCAAGTTGGTGCCTTAAGTACCGCACTGGTATAATGGGTTAAGATTTATGTATGTATGTATGTAATTACATGTAAATTAAAGGAGGAAAGAATTGTATATACAAAAGTGTTGATTTTACTCAGGTGGAGTTGGCGCAACTTTTGCAATTACAACCACATTAGCAACTAAACTGAGAAATAAAGATGATTACAAAAGTTGGGGCATTGGGGCTGCCACTGCTGGATCTCTGTTTGGTTTTAGACGTAAGTCATAATTGCTTAATTCTAGATATATGTATGTATGAAAAATTAAGAAAGTTCAAAATATCTGAAAATAGAACTATATATAATGCTTATTTCACATTGCAGTTCATTATTCTGAAATCTTTAGTTTGGTGAATGCTCTTCAACAAGAGTTATTTACAAGCGAAAATCTTTTTAAATTAATGATTTTCATTACTTTAACGAAAGAAAGTCTGCAGTTTTTGATATTTTTCGAAATTTCAACATGTTAATTATTTTCACTTGAGATTCCGATTGGGGAATTTAGTCAATCTGTGAATTTTTATAATTTTATCTTAAGTATGAATGATTTTGCATTAAAACCTTGAAAAATTATTAAGGAATTTGACCGTAAAATTGTCTCGGGACCCCGAGCGTTTTTCACGGTCAAATCCTTCATAAATTCTCAACCTTTTTTGAATCCTTATAAAAATTGAGCAGTTAATGATAGGAATTTGAGAATTCACACATTGATCGTCAACAACCTTTTTATTTTAAAATAGTGTTTGTAAGACATTTCTTTTCAATTTTTTCAACGGTAAATTTCTTCACTGTCTCAATTTTTTGCAGATCGAAGTTATGCTGTTGGTGCTAGATGGGCGTTTGCTTTGGGAATCATAGCTGCTGCCGTTAAATATCGACACACTTACAGAGAACCGTTTTTCGATCAAAATGTTTGGTATCGTGAACCTGTCGAGGACAAATAAAACTAAGTAAAATTAGCATAACGTGTGTACAAATTGTTGGCTTTACCAAATTTGATTGAATTTATATTATTATGTATATCGTTTCTAGCTGTTGAAAATGTACTTCTTTTCTTATTCACATTTTGTCACGAGCAAAATAAGTTTATGTAATAGGCTGACCCAACAAGCACCAATAGATTGACCCAATAAGTTCGGAGCCCCATAGGGGCCATGAGTACACCCAATTTTGATGCACAAAACCAAATTTGCAACTCCAAACAATTTACAGTGCTTAAAACAGAAATTATTTTTGTCTCAGAACGTGAAAAATGCGCAAAACAGATAAATCCATACACTCTCACTGCGTACAACGAATGTTGGCCACGGCTTTAGCCAGTTTTCTTATAATGAAATGTTGCGCTTATTGATGGTTGTCCTTCCCTAGGTTCCAGAGCTTCAAATAAAGGATAACAATATAAAATAAACCAAAAATAGGGAAAGCGAACAAGAAAAAAGAGTAAAGGAGTGGATCCTTATTCGTTTCCCCCTTTTCCGTTCTTTTTACAGGCTTTGAACTCAGGGTAATACAAGGGCAGTGCTTATCCAAAATGTGTTTTTGTTTTCTTTGCATCTGAAGGACGGCTCTTGCAAGA
Source organism: Phacellophora camtschatica (assembly GCA_036873815.1). Taxonomy (NCBI): domain Eukaryota; kingdom Metazoa; phylum Cnidaria; class Scyphozoa; order Semaeostomeae; family Ulmaridae; genus Phacellophora; species Phacellophora camtschatica. The sequence continues at coordinate 9,972 of JAYJMH010066235.1, read as the reverse complement.
GAAAATACCGTAACCATTTTCTGAAGGTAAATTATATGTAAAACGGAATGTGAAGAAATTGTTTCTATATTTAAAACGCTGCGAGGTAGCTGGTGGGGAGCGATAGGAAGGGCGGGTAAAAGTATGGTATTGATACAAACATAGATTATGTGAAGGCATTAGAGAAGTCCACGTGGAAAAAAGAAATAAAAGAAAAAATAACGAGGAACATAGTTAAAGAGGCAAACAGAAAATGTAAAGAAATAACGATCTTGTAATGTCAGTTCAAGTTACGAACAAAAGGAGTATCTCTCAAAATTAAAAGTAAATTAAATCAAATGGGCAATCAAAATAAAACTGCACATGTTGCCAGTGAAAACAAATTATAAGAACAAATATCAAGAAGAGTTCATGTGCCCGTTATGCGAAGAAGAAGAGGATACAACGGAACATGCTATGATTTGTAAATATGTGAAGAAAGTCGTGGGGAGATGTTCTTGTGATGAAGGTATTGGACAACGAAAGGAACTCATAAGCTCAAAGGAACATTTGAAATTGAGAGAAATGGTAAATTATGCAAAAATAGTTATAGAGATGAGGAGAAGACGAGGAATATTACTGGACCTTTAGGAATAAAACAAAAACCTATAAACGGTGTGGTGCGCCTTGCACTCAAGTAACGAGTGCCTATTGGTAACGAGGGCGCTGAGAAAATCAACAACAAAAAATGAATCACTTCATTTGAAATTTGTTGCTGCTGTTGCTGTTTTTCTTTTAAACAAAAATCTGAAACTATTAAATAAAAATGCAATGGCGGTCGTTTTATATTGTTTCGGTGCAACAAAGCTAGCAAAACAAGAACATCTTTGGTCAACAAGAAAAGCATTCAAATAATCAATTCATTTTTCAATTTTTGCATTTTGGAGTGGAATGAATTAATAGTGGATATGCAACCGCTTCATCATCATCGTATCAAGCTTCTTGGTGGTATTTTAAGCATTGGCCTAATTTTGCATTTGTTGTTGGTGTTTGACTGTGAAGCAAAAGATCTGGAATTTAACCATTATCATTTTCGCAAAAAGTCAGTCTGGGTAATAAATTGTTTCACGTATATTTTTTGCACACAAATTGTCCAGGCTGGAAACTTTGAAAAATGGGAGCAGAAGAGAAGATGAGCATTGGACTATTGCACTATATTGTTTTCCAAACTGCTGATAGACTAGAGTAGATGTGTTGTTCTTTAATTGTTTGGTCTAAAACGGTGTGTGGAAGATCTTTTGTGCCAAGTAAAAAGTTTCCAATCTGGCGGATCGCAAGCAAAAATGCATAGCAAGCTTTAAAAGTAACTAGTAAATACATACATGGTTTAAACGAACTTGAATAAGAAAATTGTAAGTTGCAGTTGCCTAAATGTAAGTCATTTTTTATAGAAGAAGATGTATATTGGTTATTGCATGTGGAGTGCTTAGAAAGCATTCCTGCACCCATGTAAGGCTGCTTTGCTTAAAGTCACACTCCGCTTTCCTTGCTCTTGAGATTAAATCATATGCAATTGTTTATAGGGAAAGGCTGTTAAACGAGCTGAGAGTAGATGCAGAGAACATATTTGTCTAGGTGATGATATGTTGGTGAGAGATACATGCATCAGAAAATGCATTGCCCCAGAATGCTATCAAGAGTTGTATGCCTGGAATGAGGTATGTACATTACATATTTTTCATATTTGCATACAATGTCAGAACACTTTCAAGAGCCATTCACAAGTGAGTCTTGTTCTCTCATCAGAAGAAATAATTTGGCTTAAGGGTTTAACTTTTGGAAAGAGAGTTTAGATTACATTACAAATTAGTTCAATCACCAAAACAATTTGAGATCTCTGACAGATGACAAAATTATGAAAATGTTTTGACAAATATCAAAACAAAAGATTCAAAAATCGAGAACAGCTTTCTTTGGCTCCTGATAAAATATTTGCCTGGATGTGTAAAAATACTAATATAGTCTTTCATCTGGTGGAGATTTTCTTTATTTTATTATTTATTGTTTTAGGGCCTATTTTAAGGCTAGGTGGGTTTTTCATCCAATACCTACATGAGAAAAACTAGTCTAACCTAAGCTGGCAAGGCTTGGCTTGTCTTTACTGCTAAATTAAACTGTGTTGTGTTCTTGTTCAGAACATGTGTGCATAGGAGTTTGATTTTAAAAGGCAGCCTGGGGCAGAGTGTTTATGTTATTACCCTGCATATGAATGCAAATTTACAATTTTATTATACACAAGCAAATATTTAGGATTTTTGTGGCTCACATGTGCACCAAAAAAAAGGTTGAGAAAATCAAACAAATTCGAAAAAATTCATAACCTCAGCAACAGGAAAAGTAACATATAGATCTCAACATCAAAACAGTCACATGCAAAAGGGTAAAAGTAGTTACAAGCAGAAATAATCATAAAACGTTATCATCAAGAGAATGGATCAAAAAATTTAATCATAAATTATATTTCTTTTTAAACCCGAATTTCTTTGAAACGTAAAATTGATTTTTACCCTGGATATAGACGCATGTGCCCTTATCCGGATAAAGGCACATCTGCCTCTATCTGGGTTGCTTTTATATAATAATTGGATATGAGGAAATAGGGTGTGATAAATTAATGTGTAATTTGATTAGGGTATATGTGAAAATCAATCCAGACTTGAGTGTTTTTGTGAAAATTGTTGTCTTGGCTTGGTGAGATCTCACATATAAACATTTGATTTTCAATTAATGGGTTTTAACCATATTTTGCAAACAAGTGAGATTTCATTCAGTTGAGATAGGGTCTGTCGAGGCTCATATAAATTGGCCCTTAAGCAAAAGTAGCATTGAACAGCATTCTGTACTTTATTTTGGGCTGACCAATTGGAATTGAAACCAATAATAATAAACTTTATTTCCTGGTGGTTTTCCTCTTCAGTTAAAAAAACAATGTTGCAAACAACCAACAAGAAAAGAAAAATGCCTTGTTTTTTATACTTTAGCTTGAGGCAGGTGAAAGAGACATCCGCTGGACATCTTTCAAGGGCTGTGCTATGGCAGAGTTGAAAAGAAAGGCTGCAGAAAAAGAACTATGATTCATCTCCTTTTTGGCTGCCCTGTAAATATTACCATATGACTTCGGATAAGGTACCATGCTTTTGAAAAATTGTTGAAATTTGTAAATAGTATACATTTTAAGATGTTAAACATGCACATAATTAATTATGCTTTTTACTGCACATAGTTTAGGCAAAAAGAAATTTCAGTAGAAAAATTGAATTTTACTGGTTTTTTAAACACCTTTTTAGACAGTTGGAAGTAATACTGCGGACACACTTATCAGCATTTGAAATGAAGTACATTCTTCTAAAAACCGTGTTGTGCAAACCTGATTTCAAAATCAAGAACAGAAATAATGCAAAAAAACGATAAATTCAATAATGTTGCTAGTTCTTCAGAGAAATTACAAAACTACAAAAAATATAAATGAAATCATTATTAATTAAAAATTACTATACATGAAATTACAAAATAGCAAAATAATATATAGAAAAATAAAAAAAATATGTTTCAAAAATTTGATTTTGTTACCAATCCAGTTAATTTGTTGCATGGTTGTGTGAAGGAAGTATTAAGTATTCCGTATTAAGTATTGAATTTGTTGAAATTTGGCATCTTTAAGTTTTCATGAGCTACCTTATTTTGGTGCATGTTTTTAAGTTATTTTGAATAATCATCAAAGTTTTTCTTCTGTCTATTCCTGCTATTTTATATGTTCATCAATCTATTTTGTATGTCCACCATTTTAAAACAAGGTCATTTTAAAGATTGGTAACAAAATCGAGTTTTACTGTTCTTATAAAATATCTGAGTCCTTCTTGGGTCATTCGGCATAACGTAATTTGGGTAAATAAACAAACATCATAAAGATATGATGATTTATAGAAAATAATTTTTGTTAACTGTTCATATAGTCGAAAATACCGTCTCCTTGTTTAACGTTCAAATTAGAGTTAAAAATCTTCCAATCGTTTATGTTCCTGTAGCCAAGAGTCTATTTCCTTGCCGCTCGTGAAACTTTGTCATAAATTTCCGCGAAAGCTTCTTTGCAGCCGTACTTTCTTCGCAATTCATCATGGAGTGAGTGATCAAACATTTTTCTGAAATCGTCTCTAGTAAGGTAGCTGTCTGCATACAGAAGCTGAAAGCTGAATATTACAGAAATAATAAGAATTTACAAGGCACAGCAGTTAATTGATTAAAGACGCATTTAAAATCATCGAAAAGTTGAGAACGTTTGGGGCTAAAGCTGAAAATTCGACATCTTCGTGAAAAAGATTGTAACACAGCAAAAGAGAATTGGTGTATTCATTCACCAGTCAATTTGTTTACATTTTAAGAGCAACCAATCAATTCACAGTTTTCATGAGCGTGTGATAGAATACCGTTGCGTGATTGGTTAATCTCAAAATGTAAATACATTTATTCCAAGAATTTTTGCAAAGCTTTAAAATGACTATTCTGGGTACCAGCAGTGGGTCAGATACCCCCGATATATAAAATGACCCAAAACTGTGGCCGTGTCATAGGGTGTCTAACTTTAAATAAATAAATAATTATCATTACCCATGGTTGTTGATGACAAATTCCTCTATCTTTGAAATCGTTGAAGGTCCTTTGAATGTTTTTGAAAGCGGATTTCCATAAGCACCAATATCAACGTACATTTCTTCTTCTTTTTTGTCATCGTTCGAATGTACAAGACCTGGATCATTGAACAGCTTAGCTGGACAGAGCCATAATGGGTACAACTAAAGAAAGAATGTTTTGGAAATTAGCGTTGCTTAAAGTTCAACTTATGTTTTATCTTTTTTTTGTTATAGTGATTTATCCCCTTTCACAGTCAATCTTCTCATATATATCATGAAATAAAAAAACCCATCTGGGAGAATGGTGAAATCTTTCGAAGGACGAAATCTTTCGAAGGATAAAACCGTTCGAACCTTTCGAGGGACGAAACCCTTCGAAGGGCGAAACCAGATTGAACTCGAAATATCTCTGAAGTCAAAGGGACCAACGACAAAACTCGTCCACATTCTTGCAATGCAACGTTATTGAACACTCATATCAATACATTTTTATTGGAAATTATTTCCATCATTCAAATTTATTCTTTTAGTTTTTTAAAAAATCAGTCTGCAGTTTTTTATAAGTCAGTTTCATAGTGGTTGGTTCTTACTGTATCTCCAATAAGAGATATGCTTTCTGACAAGTTTCAAGCTCAATAATTCATTTGCAACAGCTGGATTTAATATCATTAAAACATACTTACCTGTAATTGATCGTGAAAAAGTTCTATTGACTCGATGAGGCACGAAACAGGGATAAGCATATCCTGAACCACGTGTTTATTCTCGTATAAATCCAGTATAATTTGCGGGCTGGTCAACTTTAACAGTGATATTTTCGGTGGCATTGTCCATCCTAATAAATATCTGAACAGTGGATTATTTCCAAACGGCAAGATGTCCTGAAGTATAATCATAATAACAGTGTTGATATAAATAAAATCTAAAACCCTATTTACAATGCTAAATTAGGTAATAAATCCCAAATCTTTAATAAATGCTCGACACAATCTGCAGGTGCAAGCATCGGCATTCCATTGTTTAATGTTTCTTTTAAATTGATTATCGCAAGGTCGTGGGTTCGAGTCCCACCAAGGTCATACTTGCTGCGAAAGTGTGAGGAGAGCTGCTAACTCTTAGTAATTCCAGGCAAAGGCAAAAGGAATCACGAGGTGTGGTCACATCGAGAGGAAGGACCGGGTTCGCCCTGAGGGGTCCCCCTGCGCCAAGCGCAGAAACCCATACCTTGCAAGAATAGCAAGTGTATGTACCTGAAACTGAAGCTGTATGACCCGTGTCCCATGCTGGAAACAAGTCATCTCGAGACTTCCGCGGACTAGGCATGTTAAATACGATAATTTACTTACTTATTTAATTGATAATTTTTTAAGTCATTTGGTAAGGATGACCATAATAAGCAGCCTCTATGTTTAATATCTTCAGTTCCATATGTTGTCGTTCGCACTCGTCGTAGTTGCAAGTAATAAAGTACATACATTTTTTTTCTGAACAAAATACTTACTGGAATAAATACCACACCAAACTTACTATCTACTAACCTAGTGGTTGTTTGTTTTGTTTTCATAACATAGTTCCAGTCAGTAACCCTGATACTTGCCACGCTGGTTGGACTAGTCGCTTTAAGTAAGTGAGTAAGTAAATAGGCCAGCTGCAGCCAAAGGCAATGTGAAGGCCCACTTTTTTTTAGCTACTATCTTTTCAGATAAGGATGGACGCTATACTTTGGTATTATTCGTGGTCAATTTGTGACCACTTCTTACCCCAGTCTTAAACCCTGGTAGTCATTTGGTTTCAAACACAGTGCCTGGCCACCCTTATATTTCCTTGGAAACGAGGCACGAAATTATCATCAGCTGTTTTTGACATAAAATTTAAGCTGAAGAACCAGGCTAGGTTGTTACCTTCATTTCCCAGAACAAACTTCTTGTATGCCTGTGGTAATACTGTCTCAGTGGAATATACTCGATGCCAATGCCAGGTTGTTTATTTGACAGGAAAGAACGCACATGCTCGTAGAACCATGGTTTCCAATGATGGCCAATGTTATTTATCTGCAAAGTAATAAAAGAATACGGCGTGAAACCCTATTGTAGTGGCTCCCGTCTACACCGTGCAGGTACGGAATTCGTACGAAAAACAAAACTCCACCGTCTTCCTTTCGTACCGCTGCGGTATGCAGTTGAGTTTTAATTCAAACTCGCTTAAGTCAAACTCCCGGTAAACTCGAACTGTTTTGTACATCCTTTGAAAGCTTTCAGTGTTGATTAGCGTTGGTTATCTCGAAAACTCCCTATCTCGAGCAATGCGAATTTGAGATAACGAGGTTCAACTGAGTGCAAACGTGTCTTAGTTAAATGCAGTTAAATCCCTCTCCGCTATCTCGAATGTTAAGGTCCGAAGTGAAGGTTGGAATAATTTAAATATGGGCAACATAATAAATTACCTTTGACCCTTCTGCATCATCTGTCATTTTTCCAGTCATTATAACGGACTCTTTTTTTGAATAAACAAGACATTCAAGAAAATCAAATTCCTCTGTATTTGAATATTTTTGGAACTTTTCTGTCATGTCTTGCAGACTGTACATTGGCTCATAATTTATACAAACAAACTTCTTTGCTGGTATGATTCTTAGCTCAGCAGATACTAGAAAGCCAAGTGTGCCGTGTGACCATGGAATTCCGTGGAACAAGTCTTCATTTTCATCCTGAAATAATGAGTCTTCATTTTCATCCTCTAATAAGTTATCAAAGTAGCATAATTTTGATTTTGAACAAAAAACGAGAAATGACGAAATTGATGACAGAGGGATTCAGTGACTTTGGTGAATTTGGGACTGAGAGTATTGTTGTTTTTGCTGTATTAACTTAAAATTCTCGTGTCTGATAACGTATTCTCGCATAAATAAGTTATACGGATTGACGTCGGAAAACAATCAAATTCAAATATTGATTAAACATTCAAACATGTTTTTTTTTGTTGGGGGGGATAACTTTTCAGTTAAAAATATGACAGAGATAAACCAACTAAGAGTTGACAAGAAACCAGTTTCCAAACATTGCTTCAATTACACCTATTTTTCTTTGTTATATTTCTACAATTGGAGACACGCTTTTAGTTAATCATGGTCTATAAATTTATCCGCGGCATTGACAATGTGATGCAGAAACGACTACTTTCCCTGATAAAATGATACCACCCGGGCAGTCTCCGATAAGAGGGTAGGAGAATTTAGGCCGACAGAAGGCCACTCTCTGTGACGAAAGAAATATTTTTGTAAAGTTTTAAATGAGCGGAGGAAATTAGTGAATTTACAAGATTAGATAATTAAACTCACTTTTGAACAGCGGACCATTTTACCGCTTGGAAGAACCAAATCACAAGAAATACAGATGCGCTCAAAGAGACCATATTTATGAGAAGACGATTCGACGCCACAACCCATGATTAAGCCACCTGTAACAAAATGCGAAATCAAAAGTATAGCGAGAGAGTGATTTTGAAGCACTAGGTAACAAGGGGATATGCCCGTAACCTTGAACGAGTGGTTGTACTATTTAGCTAATAAACGCCTCCATCTGATAAAAGCTGGACCTGGCAGACCTGTGTTTATAAAAAAAGCACTGGTGGAAACGCAAGATATAATAATAATAAATAATTTATTTAAAGTTGGCGTACAACTCTAATAGCCATGTAGAAAGCTAAGTAATGCCAACTATCAAAATGTAAATAAGCTAAATATAAAAGATGTATGCCAAAAAGATGTAAATAAGCTAAATAAAACCTACGCCAGAAATGAATGTTTTACACACTCTACAGTCACATTCAATTGTGTGTGTTCTCAATTCTTTTTTGAAAGCTGTCAGTGATTGGGACTCTCTAATACTGTGAGGTAATGTTTGCTATAGCTTTTGACCCAAATATCTCACAGTTTCTATGCCATAAGAAGTTGTCCTGGCATTTGGAATGTTAAGATTATTCTTATTTCGCAGGTCATATTGTACATCTCTTGCCTCATGAAAAATCTTACTCATGAAAATAGGATTTAGGTTTTTTTTGGTTTTGTATATTTCTATCATCAAATACTGTAGATTGCGTTGGTGAATGGACACTGCAGATAAAGATACTAAAAATATCTTATTCATTTTAATGGGAACTGTTAATCATATTGCAATGTGGACGTTGAAACACCTCAAATTTCGTTCAAACCAGGGGCGGATGCGAGAGGTGATGCACCACCCCAACATTTAAATTGTCGTCAAACTAACGATATCTGTCGGAAAATCAAGGCCTGCTTTTTATTTTAGCATCAGGTGAGACCTTACATACAATGAAAGCCTGCTACACCCAAGCAGTGTAAAGACCATACGCTCATTGGGTCGGCACATTTTGGTCTTGAACACACCCCTAAAATGTTCTTAACTTTACCCCTGTTTCTAGACTTGTTACATAAGCCGTACTCTGACTCTTTGAATAACTTGCTGACGCCAGACGGACTTATAATCATATAAGAAAAAAGTTGGCAAAAAAGTTCACCTCGTTTCAGGAAGGGGGGCTCAGCTTCCCTTGATAATGCCTAAAAACGACTGAATGTTATTTTTTTATATTGTTTTGGGTTATTTTTATATCGGAGCCCCCCTTGTTATTTTAGTGGCACTCGACTGGGCGAAAGGCAAGAATTATGTAGTGAGACTACCTTGGTTCAAATTTTAATGAATTTGATAAACGATGTGTGAGTGATTCTGCTTACCAACAGTGAGATCATCCAACTCGGGCATTACTGGAATTGTCCATCCTTGAGGAATCAACGCTGCTGACAGTTGGCCCATGGTTACTTGAGGCTCCAGCACGACCACCTGCTTTTCTTTGTCAATGCTCAAAATGTCATACAGCTCTAAATTAATCTTCGTATCCGTATTTTTGTATGTTCCTAAAATTAAATTTATTCTGATAGTCAAAAAGGGGCATTAATTTTGAGGTTTTTTTGGATTCTCGTAATTAAATTAATTTTGAATTAATTGTAGGTTCTCAGTGGCGGATCTAGACGAGTTTCCGAGTACCGCTGGCGCATGTGCCGGGGGTCTGGGTGGCAGCCCCAGAATTGTTTTGGACCACGCCCTTTTTATTCGTTGGAAACACCCCAAAATAAATTTAATGTAACGCCATAACAACACCTTTATTCATATCGCGCGTGTTTAAAGAGAATGAACGGACATAAATCCAGCTAATCTAAAGATAATTGCTGCACAGCAATACACCTTTTCAACTAAGCGACCTCGTATTGAAAATTTTCCAAATTTCTTTAAATTTCTTCAAATGACATTTT
>JAYJMH010066224.1:0-11631 GCA_036873815.1 Phacellophora camtschatica | reverse complement strand
GTTAAAATACACTAAAATCTAATCTTTTAAAACCACATACCCCTAAACTAAAGTGGCAGGGATAGCATTAAAAGATCAAAAGACCTTGATTCCACAATGGTCCCCTTTAGCGGTTTGTGGTGAAAGAAATAGTTTTATTTTAGATGAAAGAAAATTGATTCTTTTCTGAATAATTTATGACGTCTAACTTGAGATAGACTTAAAGCTTTTGTTTTTTGTTTTTTGTCTTTTTTATCTTATTTTCTATATTAAGGCTGCGGAGTTGCCATAGATTCAAGTATTCGTCCTTGTAGTATAGTAAAGTAGTTTGTAAGTAGCGTTAGATAAGTATTGTAAAATTTTGATTGAATATAGAAAAAAATCAGTTGGCTGTTCTCAAAATACATAAAATCAACTTGTGAACAAAAAAATTTCTCTTTTCTCGTTTACTTACATGCTTAAAATCAATTTGAAACCAACCCATTCAACAAACATATAAAAAATTAAAGAAGAAACATCAGAAGAAATAGGGTACGTAGGTCTCAAATAAAGCATATCAAAGCAAATAGACATTAAAATCATCAGGAATCATTTGCCTTACCATTTTTTAATTCACCAGACCTATACGTTGACGTAGCCAGCGTTTCTTTACTCTTGCTATCAGTCATCGCGCTTTCAGTGTTCATGTCATCGTCTGTATCATGATTCGAATAAATGTCCTCTTCATTTATCTTCACAACATCAGGCGGAAAGGACTCTTTTGATCTATCTTTTATTTGCTGCTTTCTGTCTTTTGCTCCTTTAAATTTTACAGACTTCTCCTCCTTAATTGCTCCGAGCACCTTCTTTACAGCTTCTTGTCCGACACGCCAAGATGTTGTTGTGATTGATGGAACTGGCTTTCTTTGACCGACTATACGCTGCATTTTACCTAGACAATTACGAAAAACCTCAAGATTTTATCATTTATTTGCTAACCTGCAAGCCAATCGCATAAACTATATTTTATAACCGTACCAGCATATACCGAATGTGCTATAAAATTGTATCTGTAAATGATATCCTAAGCTAAATTAAAACGATTAATGCTGGGGTCAATACTGGAAATCCTAACTTAAAATACGGACTTTTTTCAAATTTTCCCTCACTGTTAATTTTGGTGCAATAAAAAACTAAAGTAAACTTCGTATGAATAAAAGTAAACCTGTTACGTTCTCGTACTGAGAAAACTTTACACTGGCATTTGGTAGAAACTAAAAAGAATTTGCAGCATAATGGTTAATAAATTCCTAAATTGGACTAGTTTTTCGTTCTTAACGTTTTGACCTTTAAAATAATTTGAATCGTGAATACTGATCTTTTCGAGATTCTGTGAGATCAACATTTTTGTTAAAGTCATTCGTTACGTCGAAAACACCTAATATATATATATGTGCTGCAAAATGTTATGATTCAGTTGTAGAATCCATTTAAAATAGCTAAGAGTAACTCAATGGGTATTAAAGCATGTTTGAAACATATCGCTTTTGTAACAAATTAAAGATTATTCTATGGTATTTTCTACCTGGAGATTTTTGCAATGTTTTCTTGGTCCCCTTTCTCATGTCATGGACTGCCTTCTTGGCGCCAGCATCACTCATCCCCGTTAATTTTCCAACTCTTTCTTTTCTTTCTTGATGTGCAGCCAATTTTCGATTTTGCATATTAGCCAACTTACTTGTCTGTGCAATGTTTTCTTTTGCTTCTGGAATGTTGAATCCTTAAAAAAATAAATTCCAGCTAACCTTAATTACTTAATCTCAATAACTTCTTGATAACTTCCACTCTTCTGCGCGGTTTTGTATTCAGTGCTTCTTACACTTGTGCCTTCATATAAATTACTAAAATAATCAGTAAAGTAGTAGTTTCAGCAATCATAAAATGTGTCTTCTATAAAGTGTGTAAATACATTTCGCAAGAACTTATCAAAGAGTTTGTTCAATTAAATATTTCTTTGCTACAAGATCTTCTGTTTTCGCTTGTTTACCTTTGTATGTTGGTGCAGTGTTTGAAGATGCTACCTTTCTCTTCATTGGTTCTCTCATCTCTAGATCATTTATAATAACAGGATCATCTTCAGAATGATGCGACTTTTTGGTAAGAGCTGCAAATTAGATAATATCACAATTATTCCAAAAACTTAAAATAACAGATGTTTCTGATAACAAATCTTTTACAGAAACAAATAACACGTAAATAATTTAAAAGCACGGTTATATATGTCGAAAATTACATGAAAATACATGGTCGTAATAAAAATCAAGTGATTTGTTTTGTTACAGAAACATTTAAAATTATGTCTATTGACAGGCAGCTTGTTTTTAGTTATTTAAATGAATTCAACTCTAATCCTTTCACTCAAAAAACTATACTTGACTGACATGATATGGCTAATAACTATGACTGATATGGCTGATAACTATGACTGATATGGCTGATAACTATGACTGATATGGCTGATAACTATGACTGATGTGGCTAATAACTATGACTGATATGGCTAATAACTATGACTGATGTGGCTAATAACTATGACTGATATGGCTAATAACTATGACTGACATGGCTAATAACTATGACTGATATGGCTGATAACTATGACTGATATGGCTAATAACTATGACTAATATGGCTGATAACTATGACTAATATGGCTGATAACTATGACTGATATGGCTGATAACTATGACTGATATGGCTGATAACTATGACTGATATGGCTGATAGATATGCTGCTTGGCTGATATTTCCAACAAATAACTCAATGACAGAAAGGTATTTTAAAAACGAATTTTGGATAATTGATTTGAAATAAATCACCATCATGCAATGCAAAGGTGAGAAGTTATCCCGGTGTGAAAGACAAAAATAAAGGAACAATGAAAATGAAACATATCCAAAGCCACAAACTGAAATAATTATAAAATACAGCTTATCTGCATCAAAAGAATATCGCCCAAATTCTGAAATGAATTACCCTTTTAGTATAAAAAAAATAAACACGAAACGAAACATGATATGCTGTTTTCATCAATCAGTTACATATCATATAATCTATGAAAATTAAAAATTGTTTAAACTAATATAATAATTTTATTAAAACTCACATTTAATATACTAAATAAATTCATGAGATTGTAAAATAAACCTGGAATGTTCGCGAGATAACCAAAAGATTTTTTAACCAAATAGAACCCTAACTAAATGCTATTAAATGGTAAAAAGCCAAAATTTTCAAGCCACTATTAACAAACTTCCAATTTTCTTTAAATAGAGTTAAAAATTCAAACTTCATGGGTCTTACTGTCCTTCTTAATATCAACACTCCCAAATTGATTCATTTAATAAAAATCCAAGTTACAAATGTCTACTTGCCTTGTTCTGCAGATAGTGATTTTTCCTTTTGCTGTCTGATCCTATCTCTTAATCTTTCAAACGCTCCTTAAACAAAAGTAATTCGTCATTTTACCTCAGCTCGCTTAGTTCAGTTCTTACTTGTCCCATTTTTAGATTTCAAAGTGCATTTTTGAAGAAATATTTGTTGAATTAATAAAAGTATGATCTCGCCTAAGGGTCTCTTCGTGTGGCGGGAGCCCGCTTATTGGGTTAAATCTTGAACACGCAGGATGGAGTCATCATAACAACTACTGATATCTGGAGAAATAAAAAGAATTTCAGAAAAAATGGAAGATTTTTCCTGATTTCACAAAAAATTGCTTTCCGATAGACCTTTTTAGGAAATAGAGCCTGGCCTCGAGACTAGTGATGTATTTCCACTGGGAATTGTTACTCTTGCTTCTTTCTCTCGCAAATGACCCAAAAGACATTTATGGGAATTTCATCAATGTTGAAAATGAGGAAAGTCCTGTATCACAATAGAACGACGGTTATTTCCGAAAAGGTCTATAGGCCAATAATTTCTTTTTCGAAATGTTTATTTCAGTAGAAGTTTAATCTCACATCCCATATAAATTCTATCAAAAGTTCATATAAACAGACGGAGTGCTTCAAGAGGGGCTGAGTTCTCAAACGTTTGCAAAAATCTTTAAAGAAAAACGATATAAAATAACCCCCCCCCCTCCAGATTTGTAAAAATGTTTCTTCCTGGCGCCGCCATTGAATAAGCGATATTTCACTTGAGCACTGGCTGCGGAAATCTCAGTAAAGTTGGCAAGAATTATTTCCCATGCGAACAACTCAGTTTTTTTTATCGAACATCGAACCAGAAATGTATGTACTACGCATGCGATGTCATGTTTAGATTGACCAAGTCACATTTATCCAATTATGCTTGTCAATTTACGATCTCACGTGACAATTCCAATTCGGTAACGGGCTGGAATTTCTTCATATCAATAGAAAGTAAAAATCATCTTGCATACTGAGCCATCAAACTGCCTCGTCTACGTATGAACAAGCCCTCGGAGTCATTTCAATGTTTAGAGCATGTTGTGTTTAAAATTTTGTTTAGCAGGTAATTTTTCAGTGGTGAAATAACAAGGGGGTTAACGTTGATATTTGATTCACGGTTAAGTAAGTTACTTACCACTGTCTCTAATGTTGCTAAGCAATGAAATTCCGCTTCCAGATGTGCTTAGCCTTGGCGCTTTTGGTGTAACAGCCAGTGGCTCGTATGGTTCATAATCAAAGTCCTTATGAATGTTGTCCTTCGTATGCATCGGTTTTCTTTCCTCATACAATGGGATTCTTTTCGGTTCAAATAAATTATCAGCTTTGTGACTCGTAGCTCCTAACAAAAAATCTACTCGATGCTGAATTTGTTTTGAATTATTGTTAAAACCTTTTAAATCATTGCCTTTAAGGTTCTGAAAAATTTCCTTTTAAAAATATATTAAAATGCCATCGTGACAAGTATCTAGCTGTGAATATGATTACTTTTTTATGTATTAATCTTATTTTATTTATACTGTTAATGATCTATTTAAAACTATTTAAAATTATCATTAACGGAAATCATTCCAAAAAATACAAGCACTCTGAATTATATAAGTCTTGTCTTCCCAAAGGGTATTATGACCAAGATGCAATGTGTTCTATTATCAAAACAGCATGTTAATTCGATTATTATTCCATAATCGAGCGCATTGCATTTTGGTCATAACACCCCTTCCACGGCCTTTAGAATTATCTAATTATGTTCTGTTTGATAATTTGATACGGGGAGTTCGCATCGGTTGAAATTGAAGAAAGGAACAATTGTCAATACATTTTAGCTTGTATAGGATTTTTATTTTCAAGATATTTACTCCCTTGTGGTGTTGATTTTTATTAAAAAAAACTGGGACGTTTACAGAAAATAATTTTATGCATTGAGTTTTGAAGAATTTTGAACCCCTCTTTTGCATATGAAGTGTATGTTAATATCTAGGTTTTAAAAATATTGCGGAATATTTCCCTATTAAACTCTTTATTATAAATTGTATTACAATTTGCCACAGTCACTTTAAATGTATATATGGAAAATAAAAACAAGAAAACTACACACTACAAGGCGGCCAAAAACATTTCCCCAGGTTTGCAAAGATCCCGTAGTGGAGCTTTGATGTTGATAATTCCGTTATTGTTTGATTTGAATACAAGAGGCTTCAATTGATAGTTTGATACATTGTTCGCCAAAACAGGGACGGCGGAGCCATACTGGGCCATACGTATTTAAAGCCCCTCCACTTTTCTGTAAAAGCATAGCTTTTTCTACTGTGTTTACAAAATTTCCATTTCAGAAAGAGCTAAATTAGGCTTTTGCCCCCTCCCCCTCGCAACGTTTGCAAAAGCTCCGCCGCCCCTGCAAAATCTACCAAATAATCTACGCTATACTGAATGAAACCAAAAATAGAGGATTTCTTCTCATTCTGCTGCTGCAATCTGCTGAAAATATTACATCATGGCTGAGAAAGCCATTAACGGTAGCTTTCCTTGGTATAGCTCAGAGATTAGTTACTAGATTTTGGCAAACATGGTGTCAAATTTAAGTTGAAGCCTTTTACAACAACGTCAATCAAAAACAAAATTATCAAATATAAAGCTTTTCCATAGCAGCTTTGCAAACTTAGGAACATTTTTGGGCCAAATTCAGCACAATTTATAAAGAATAAGACAACAATAATTATAACAATTTATCATACCTGGTTTGTGTGTTGTATGGTGGTAATCGTGATTTTTATAAATCTATGAAATAAAGTCACGTTACATCAAAAAGTCTAACAAAAAGTCTGCGCAAATTCCAATAAAATCAAGTCAAGACAAGTTTTTTAAATCGATTCAAAAAGCTTAAAAATTTAATTGTGCAACCGGTCTTTAAAACTTTGTTTTCTGCATATTAAAAATCAAATAAATTTTAAAGCAGTCACGCAAACATCGGATTATGTAATTAAAGTACTTGAAAACTTACTTTTTAAAACCCATGGTAAATCTGGTGAAAATTGCTGTTTTGTAATTTATGGTAAAACATACGATCTAATATGTTCATCACAAGATTCGCACATGCGTATAACCATCTTAAATTGTGAATATATAAAAACACTATATTTTATACAGATGCATTGCAATTTAACAGTAAGATTGATAACAGGACCAAATTTGAATGATGTTTCTAATTCTTAAACTATTTTCGACTTATCCAGGATACATGTAAGTATTCCCGACATTTAATTTCATTATCAGATTGCATATGTTTTGTGGTTAGTTCTGTACAAAGTTGTTATGTTTAGTCTGAGATTATCTCAGGTGATAATAATGAAATAAATTTCAAAGTAAGTAAATGTTTGTTCCAATAAGATAGTTGTATGCAAGGTTGCAGCAAAAACGTATCATCAAAGTCAAATTTCAATACAAATCATAATCATTTTTCTTTATGATTACCTCGTCAGAATTCAAGTCATCTTCTGATCTTTTATATCTAACTTCAGGAATTGGGTCAATTAAAACTCGTCCTGTTTTTCGTTTCCCGTATTTTCTTACAATTTTGGAGGTTCCTGTTGGGTCATTGATGTTGAAATTTTTAGCAGTCTTGATTCTTTGGTCCACACGTTCAAGCTGCAATGTGAAACTAAATACCAATTACCGTCATATAACATGAAACTTCAAGACAACAATCCTGAAGACAATAATATGACAAAAGATGTGCTTCCCATGTTTGGTATGAAACGTTGTGACTATTACTGGGTTTCCTAAAAAACATGTTCTCTGTTTGAAAACTAGTTAGTAGAAAAATAGTTAAACAATGAACTAGTTACATACTTCTACCACATGTTAATCTGCAGATTCCCCCAAAAAACGGTAAAAAGCTCACTGACTTATAAGTTTTGGCAACTAAAATATGTGTTAAAACTAAAACCAACCAATTGTCAATCGTTCTCCTTCTTTGAACCAAAAACAAGCTCGTGTGGATGATGTCAAACAAAACGCTTTAATGTCGTGTGGGTGATGTCAAATTTTCAAACCAGCGGAGAACATGTTTTTGGGATACCTTGCAGCAATATTCTAGCTCCTGGCAAAACTGGCCAAACCTACAACTGCCCCCGTTGTTCACCCACTGTTGTTTGCAGGTATGGAAATTGAAAAATGCTCCATTTTGAAGCAGAATAAACAAAACAACATGTTATTAATAACAATAAACACCTTTTTACGAGCTACGACTGCTATTATAGAAATTTATCAAAATTTTAAATATTGAATTTTTTATTCTTGAATTAGCTTATTAGATTATGCAAACTAAGTTTAGTCTGAGAGACTTTTGCTGTCGGGGATTGAGAATCTACTGTTGGGGGTAGAAGCTCAAAAAGTCATAGTTCAGTTTCAGAAATTAGGGGTTGAAATTTATCGATCGGTGGTTGAAATTTTCCAATTTGTGGTTGAGATTTCACGATTGGGGGTAACACATGGCAATACTAAATAGTATTTTTGGTACAATATTTAGGTAATAGTATATACAGTACACAGGTACATAAAGATTTGCAACAACAACCATATTTCATAAACTTATTTCCATTTTTATGAGTAAAGACTACTCATTCATTAAACAAATCAAACTATTCAGTTTGTCAACTTACATTCTCTTTTGTTGAAGCAATATCAGTCCATGCACTCTCCAAAGCTGCAAATTAACAAATGCTTGGCTAAATACAATATAACAAAAATTCCTCCACAAAAAGTCATTTTTTCATT
Organism: Phacellophora camtschatica; assembly: GCA_036873815.1. Taxonomy (NCBI): domain Eukaryota; kingdom Metazoa; phylum Cnidaria; class Scyphozoa; order Semaeostomeae; family Ulmaridae; genus Phacellophora; species Phacellophora camtschatica. Next base: position 3,429 of record JAYJMH010066224.1, on the reverse strand, counting down.
GTTACATGTCAAAGGTATGAGGTTTAAACAAGTAATTTATTGTTTCCCAGAAGTTCGAGGTGAGGTGTAAATTCCACAATGTTGGTAGAAAAAATAGTTATCGAATTTCACAGTTATGGTATGATAAAGAGCGGTATGGATTTTAAGGATTTATGAACTTTTACAATTTTGCTAGAAAGAATGATATTGATTTTCGTGATTTTTGTTTTAAGAATAACATTTTCGGTACAAGGAACGGAATCGCTTTTCAAGATTTTGGTACAAAGAACCGTATTCATTTTCACGATTTTGTGACAAAAAACAAAGATCTTTACGATTTTGATATAAAGAACAACATAGTTTTTGACGATTTTGGTATAAAAAATGGTAAAAGAAAAAAGATCTTTACGATTTTGATATAAAGAACAACATAGTTTTTGACGATTTCGGTATAAAAAATGGTAAAGAGTTTCATGATTTTGGTACAAAGAACCGCATTAATTTTCACGATTTTGTGACAAAGAGCAAAGATCTTCACGATTTTGATATAAAGAACAACATAGTTTTTGACGATTTTGGTATAAAAATTGGTATCGATTTCCACGATTTTTGTGCAAAGACCAGTGCTCTAAGGTCAAAACCCAAAGTAAACACAACGGGGGGTCTGAGAAGGGTCTGCATATTTTGGAAAATTAATGAACGGGGGGGGGGGTAAGAATAACAACAACAAAAAGGGTGTGGAGTCTTGATGGAAAAAAAAAATTAAGAGATAAAATTTCAGAGCTTGAAACATTTTTTAACCTCATGGTTTCTATATAACACTAGCCATAAAATTTCAAGTTTTCATTAAGTTGCACAAACCGTTTAAGGTGGCTGGTAGACTGAGGTCTCTCCTCTTCAGAGTATTTTCCTCCACAGTGACACATTTTTTACTGATTAACGAAACGAAATAGGCTTGGAGCAAGTCTAGGTGGCTGGCTGTATCAGATATTGAAGTTTTCAAATGTTTGTCCTTGTGAAATCAGAAAAATTAATAAACAGGGGGGGGGGTTTTAAATAAACTACAAAAATAAGTGGGGGTAAACGTATTTCGAATGTCTTCGTGTGTTTTGTACCTGTCAGTGCTATCACGCTCGCAAATGATGTTGCAATACAAAGCATGCATACTAATTTCCTTAAAAAAGGCTTCCTCAGTGGTTTTCAACCAGCTTTGCTAGGGATATTATCCTGAATGGAGGAAATATGTCAAACATGTTATCTCTTATCTAACAGGTCTATTCCACTTCATTTTCAAGATCTATACCTCGATAATTATTTATCCTGTTTGTAAGAGATTTTATTTTAAAATTTGTGCAGAAAGCAAATTGTGGTGTCTTTTTTTGCTTCATCCTTGTTGAAGCGAATGTAGTAATCATCACTCTGGCAGGTACAAGTTTGCTAAGCATATTTTTAGAAAACTGTTTTAAGTTACATCAATTTTATCTTGGTAATAGTAATAATAAATGCTATATATACTGTTTATTTTCTTGATGAGGCCTTTTATTGGCCTGGCCTAGCTGGGCCATGTTGGAAACTTTGTACTGAGCACGGAATATATCCTGTGCGCACTTAAAATGGATGGGTAGGATGGGTGCGCAAATCCCCAAAATTGGGTGTGCTGTGCACAAAATTTCTTTGTTTTAGAGGAAGTGCCGAAAAATTGCCAAAAAACGCAAGGAAACGAGGAGTTGCACATGCCAGTCTAAAATACAAGGACGAATATTGGTGTACAAATTGGTGTACAAATTGGTGTACAAATTGGTGTACACTTTCCCATATCTTGGGTTGGTGTACAACTTGGTGTACAGTTCCCTGATTTTATACTGGAACTCATTTATTTTACACAAAAGTTAAAATTTAAATTTAAAAAATTCCTATTACAAACGCTTTGTTTGTTTTGAAAATGGTCTCACGCTTTTGTCATGTGTGATGTTGTGACTCTCTAATCTGTGTAATTAATGAAAACGTTATGAAAATGTACGCTAATTGATGTTGTTAAACTAGAAAGAAATTTGTAATATATAGCGTTTCCACTAAAAAATTTGATAAATAGGGGTGTGTAGGAAGGCATTTCTTTAAAGGAAAAAGGGCTTGGCCAAAAAATGTTACCCTTGTGCCAGATTCTATGTAGCCTACGCCGGAGAAATGTTCTCATCAACACTGCCCCCCCCCCCCCCTGATACAAACATAAACAAGCTTTTTCAATCTGGCCCTAATTTAACGCTGCCACAACCCTTTCAAAACAATTTGCAGTCGGTCCACAGGTCGGTCGTGCCCAAAAATCTTCAATAGATCCCCTCCCCAGACCAAAACCCCCAAAATTGTGTTGTGACTTGTGATGAGCGAACTCCTTCTCAGCAGCAAAGTATATAAAAGAAAAAGCAGCACTACCTCACAGAATCAAGATCAACAACATTTGGCAAACCAGTCACAAGCACTTCATTCTGTCCAACGTCGACAATGACCTCAACAATTCTTTTCACTTCAGCTCTATCCAGAAACACCGTGACGCCTTCAATCGGACACGTCGTGGCATTAATATTTTTCTTCACAGGGGTGACCTCTTGCTCTTCCTGATCCTGGACCGTGTTCATCGCTGTTATTGTTGTTGCAGGCGTTGTTGTGGAACTTTTCTCAGGTTGTGATTGTTGTGGTAACTTGGTGATAATCACATTGACCGAATCTTCGAAATCCGTTGTAGAAATTCCTTCAGTGTCGTTTGTTTCTGCCATGGGGATGCAAACAAAAGTGGGAGCGGTTTTTGGTTGAGTTTAACCACCGAATGGAATCCTTGAATATCTCCACTTCCTTCTTCCCATATAAATTACGCTTGCAGCGCAGAGGCTATTTACCAGACCCCAAGTGTAAGGCGCCCCGTTCCGACCAAAATATCACAAAGTACAAAGTACAAAGTACTAATTTATATCCCAAATTTAGTGTTTGCATGCTTAACTTGCAATATTTATTCCAAACTCAACATGCTGTGTTTAAACTTTAAGTAGACTAAGTTGCAAACTAAAAATCTAGATTCTAATTAAAAATATATGCTTCTAATTAAAAATATATGTTCCACCTGAAATATTTGTTCCAATTAAAAATATGTTGGAAACTAAAAATATGTTGCGAACTAAAAATATGTTGCAAACTAAAAATCTAAATTCCAATTACAAGTTGCAAAATATTCCAAATGATTTGCAAAGGAGGTTGTGTGCGTCACCAGTTTGTCAATGTAAAAATTCATAAATGGCGCACAAGTGAGAATTTCCAATCGGCACTGGAGATTCATTCTAGAATGCAGAGGCGTAGGAACCGGGGGGGGGGCACTAGGGGCACGTGCCCCCTCACTTTTTTGCAAACACGGAAAAAGTGCCCTAGAAATTGAAAAATGTGTTTTTTTAAAACTTTAAAATT
>JAYJMH010066213.1:0-11632 GCA_036873815.1 Phacellophora camtschatica | reverse complement strand
CTTTTGCCTTTGCCTGGAATTACAGAGAGTTAGCAGCTCTCCTCACACTTTCGCAGCAAGTATGACCTTGGTGGGACTCGAACCCACGACCTTGAGGTTATGAGTCCGGCGCCTTAACCACTTGGCCATGCTTGTATCGAAGCACAACAGAATTCATTCTGTTGTTAAAATATTTGATTTCATCCATTCTGTTGTTAGAATATTTGATTTACTTAACTCAAAATAAATGCACTGTAAATAACGTAAATGAATAACTTTTTGCAGGTTTTAAATGCATAAAAGTGGATCTTTTTAATTGCTAAAAAATTGCTAACTTTTAAGATAATTTTTGATTGATTTGTATACGTTTACCTCCTTAAGTCCTATTTTCTTTATATTTTCTATATTTTTTCTTTATATTTTCTATATTTCTTTCATTATATTTTCAGTGGGTTATATGGCTCTTATATCGTGGTAATTAAGAGTTAATAATTGGAGCAAAAAAATTTATATTTTCATGGCTAATTTTTTTTGGTTTTCATAGCTACTTCTAATATCGTTTGTTTTAATTTGTAGGTTTATCGTTGGACTGGTGAATCTCCTCTGGATCCAAAACAACCGTTGAATACATTTTTTGATACGTCGAGGGGTCGCTTTATGCAATATCAGTCTAAGGTATGCGAGAAATATTGTTGAGTGATTTTATTGTGTCAGGTCGTTATATTGACAGGGAGTGGGAACACATTTAGATGTTTGCTTGGGAAAAGGCCTATATGTTTTTATATTCTATTGCAAATTTTTTATTTTATTAACCAAATTTAAAATATATATATAAGATTCTTCAAAATAAACTTAGTTAGGACTGTGAAAGAGAACTGGTGGAGTAACGGAAATTATATCAAAAGAACTTGCTTTTTAGAAACAGATTTTGTTGCTAATGGCTGAGTGAGACAGTTATTTTGACAGTTGCTTGTACAGCTGCTTTTATTAACAAGAAAGTGACAGTTAATCTGGTGGCATTTGAGATCAAAATCTGGCCTTGTTCTAGCTTCTTGTGGCTCCAATCACAGCGCTGCATTTTCTAACTGAAATGTTATGGGTCGTATGTTAGAGCAATAGCGATAACTTTGATGACGATTCTAGTACTGCAAATCTAGGTGAAAATGAGATCAGAATTTGGTTTTTGGTATGAAAATTTAGTGAAAATGAAAATTAATATGATTTGTTTGATGAGAACTGTTTATTTTTATTTTTGTTTTAGGTTCCAGATGATTTGAGAGTGGAGGATTTCTCATCTTCTAAGCTTCCAGTCATTCTAACAGCTGATGTTCAAAGATCTCTTGATTTCTTTTCAATATGGTTAAGTCAAGGAAACGAGGAACCATTTATATTGGTCGGACCAGATGGATGCGGAAAAGAGTACGTAATTCTTGCAAAATAATTTTAAAAAGAATTAAAGATAGAAAATAAGGAATTTTGTAAAACAAAACATTTGCGGTTTCAAGCTTGACAATGATATTTGTCACTGTAAAGAATAGATTTTAACACCTTTAACGCAGCCAAGCAAATCATAATATAAAACGAAATCATAAAGTTTAGCTGTTTGTTTAGTCTGATTTGATTGAGTACACTCAGAGTGTGAAATCTATTCTTTAAAATCGCAAATCGCATTGCCATGTTTGAAACTTCAATCTTTTGTTTACAAAATCTCCCCTGTTATTTGGATGGCATTTCATGAACGTAAGAAACAAATAGATTTTGACTTGGCAAATGGAATGCTTTATTTTCCAGGTTATTACTGAATTATTGTTTCAAGAAATTGAGATCAACACAAGTGTCTGTAATCCATTGCAACGCACAGACAGCACCAACTCATGTTATTCAGAAACTCGGACAGGCTTGTATGGCTATAACCACGAACACGGGACGTGTTTACAAGCCTAAGGAATGCGAAAGACTCATTCTCTACTTAAAAGATTTGAATTTGCCAAAACCTGACAAATATGGCACCAGTCAACTCGTTGCTTTCTTGCAGCAGGTACAGTATTATTATTGTTTGGCACATTTTATGAGGGACAAATATTGGTACAAGACTTTACAATAAAATTTTGGCTGCTTTGTGGCATTTATTACATTTATTACATTGATGTTCCCGCTGGTGTAAACGAAAGACTTCATGCTTTTGGATACAGTGTTTTCAAACACAAGGTTACCGAAATTCATATTATTTGATAATAGTTTGACTATAGAGGCAAACAGACTTATTCTGCAGTCAACGACCACATTTAATATTTCTATAATCATCTAATAAAATGTACAACTACAAAACAGGTTGAAAATAGACACCATAGAAAATAGACAATAGGAGCATATCAATATATTACTAACCTATGGCCTTAAGACCAGTATACATAGCCAAACCCAGATTAACGTTACCCTAACGTCCAAACCTTTCCTGGCCCTCAGTTTAAATTATTCTGCAGTGAGGTACATTTATATATTTTTTATGGTCTTCCAAACTTCAATTGCCTTTTTGGCATAATTTTCTAAAATGAATTCTCATTTCGTAGGTTTTGACCTACAATGGATTTTATGACAGTAATCTGGAGTGGGTTGGACTAGATGGAATTCAAATTGTTGCATCTATGAATGCTTCAACTTCACTTGGCAGACATCCCATTACTACCAGATTGACAGCCATCGTAAAGATATGTGCCATCGGGTAAATGTTGCATAAATATCTGTCTTTTGAATATTTCTAACACATACAAGAAGTGTCACTCTCTGAACTACTGTGTTAAAATGTTCTACTGACAGCATTAAAGCATTGGTTACCATGTTACGTTTTATCTAGCTTGTTTTGTTTGCTATGTTATTATAAGTGTTTATGCCATTGGGTAAATATTTCCGATTTCTCTGCTCTGTGAATATTTCCAACACAAACAAAAAGTTATACCGTCTGGGTTACTATGTTAAAATATCCTACTGACAGAGTTATGCTTTGTTACCATGTTATTGTACATTGATTATCTCTACTGGTCTCGATTGTTGTTTTACGCTAACATTGTTTACGAGTGTACAGTAAAAACCCTCCAACAAGAAACCTGTTTTTGAAAAGCAGCCTGTCTTTTTTCTAAATATTTTATCAAGTAAGATAAAGTTGGGTTGATGCATGATGCCAAAATATAATAGGGAAGTCATAGTGATTATCCTCCATTATCTGAAGTTATTCCCTTCACTTAAATGAACTCTTTTAATCAATTTTCAAAATTAATTTGTAAATTTTTGCCAAAAACCAGCCTGTTGTTTCCTGTAAAAGCACTATGGGTAAAGCGAATTTGCCTGTAACTGGTACCAGCACTGTACGCACACACTAAATGAGGCCTGATTATGTGTATGGAAAACAGAGATCAATGTTGTGATACTTTCAGGTAGGACTGAACAATTTTGATATGATAATAATGATATACTGTGTTAAATGTCGTTATACATTACCTTCTGTATCAATTTTTGTTTAGGTACCCAAAGACGAATGAGTTGGAATTGATTTACAATTCATATTTGAAGGCCTTGTTGCAAGATTCTTACAAAGGACATCAAATTTGGAGCAATGAAAGAAATGTCACATCGCTTGCAAAAACTATGGTTTCTATCTACGAGTTGGTTAGTATATTTTTAAATATATTTTGATACTAACTTTTATTCCAGTTTTATAGTTATCTTTTTAAAGTTTAGACAGTTGCTCTTGGATTATTTAGGTTTCATGTTTATTTACCTTTAGATTTATTTTGGTTTTTAGGTTATTTTCGTTATTAGTTTCGATATTAGGTTTTTAGACTAGATATTTAGGGTATTAGACATTTGTGTATAACGCAGGACTGTGCACATGCTCGCAATTTAAAAAGCAGCTTCTTGAACTGATTTGTGAATGAGAAATTATCTTTGTACAACTAATTGAAATTTTTTTCATAGCTGTTTTAAGTATTGATGGCGTTTTACACAATTAAAAAAATTAAATTAAAAAAGAAAGACGGAAAGGTAAATTCGCTACTTTTAAAAACTCGCATTCAAATAGGAAAATGTTTTTGATCAATTCATTGACATTTTACATCAAGTCTTTCACTCCCAGATTTAGTTCCAATTAACAGCAAAATCCTATCTAGTTTCATTTTTAGTCTTTCAATCCCAGATTTAGTTCCAATTAACAGCAAAATCCTATCTAGTTTAATTTTTTAGGGGGTAGCTCTTACAAGCAAACTTAAATTCAAAGATAAACTTAAGCTGAAATATCTTAAATCAATATAAAATTTTAGTTAACATGTACCTCCTGAAAATATGACTTTTTACGTTATTTCCCTTCCCGGGGTGTATTAAATGTCATGCTTCTTATTTCAGATCCGATCAAAATTCAGTGTTGACGACTATTCCCATTACATATTTACACCACGTGACCTCACGAATTGGGTGCTAGGAATCATCAGATATGAAATCCCAGTATCAGGAAACACCGCGGAGCAGCTCCTTCACATCATAGCATATGAGGCAAAAAGACTGTTCAGAGATCGCCTTGTTGGAAAAGAAAGCTGCGATCGGTTTGATTCGATCTTAGCGTCATCATTACGAAATGATTGGAGTTTTAATTCCGATGTTCTGAAATCGAATTATTTTGTCACGTGGGGATCGACTGTTGTGCCATCCGATCAAACAGAACTGAAACGATCATTTGGTCGATCACTTGGATCAATCGCAGTTGGTGATTTCAAAGATATTGTTAGAAAAGGACTGATTTCGTTTGGTAAGTGATTTCATTAAATGTGAGATTTTTAGTGAAGGATTTAATTTCTTGTGTCGAATAGAAAAAAACTCATTATTTTTGAGGAAATGTAACATTTTGAACAAAAACGTAAGAAAAGTTGTATCTCTAGTTATTGACAAAATACCTGTTTATGCATTTAACAAATGTTAATAATTCACGAGAACATTTGTCTGAATTCATCTGAAAATGGTCTAAATTTAGCTGGTTTTGATTTTATATATTTTTCAGCTCGGGACAACAAAGAAGATGATATTCTGTTGTTCGAAGAAGTCCTCGATAATATTGCCATGGTCGATAGAGTCCTTGGGCAGCCAGGTGGCTCTCTTGTCATGGCAGGACGTAGTGGTGTTGGACGAAGAACAGCTTTATCCCTTGTCGCACACATGCATCAGATTGCAGTTGTTTCACCAAAAGTTTCCAGAGTTTATGGTATCAAGCAATTTAAAAATGATCTCAAATCGGTAATTAAACGTTTTCTCTCCTGGGTGGATCACAAAAATTAAGACGGTTTTTTATTGAGACTGGATTTTTCTGGGTGTTCTTCTGAGTTTGATTGAGACTTGTTTTTTGAAAATACATCAAGTCGAAACTGTTTCGTTTTGGCTCATTATTTGCAGTCTATACCTACTATAATTCGTTTGATCGCATAATTTGATTGAACATTTGGTTTTATTGGATTGCACAATTTCTCATAAAACTATTGGCTACTTCTGAAACTTATTGAAGATGACGTTCCTGGATTCTTAATCGACTTGGGGAACACAACTACAAGAATTTTTCTTGCATGAGAATATAGGCTAAGAATTTTTGAAACATGAAACAAGATAAACAACAAAAAGAATTGTATGAAAATTTCAGTCATTAATGTATTTCAGCTTTCAGTTTAATCACCAATGAAATATATTATGCTTTATAATCAACGAATTAAGAAATATATATAGATATGTAATATACTAAAACTATGAAATGCTTTTACTTTTTGATATTTGATATAAGACCACAAAATGTTTTGCTTTATTCCAGGTAATGCAAGTTGCTGGAATTAAAGGAGAAAATATATTTTTTTTTACCTAAGGGTTACGAGCTTGTATTTTTCTTTATTCTAGGTAATGCAAGTTGCTGGAATCGAAGGAGAAAATATAATTTTTTTGCTTGAGGATCACCACCTTGTTGAACCAGAATTTCTCGAACTGATCAACAGTTTATTGTGCGCTGGCGACGTCCCTGGATTGTACACAACTGAAGAACTTGATCCAATTCTTGCGCCATTGAGAGAACAAGCAATGCAGGAAGAGTTCAGAGGACCTCTATACGCATACTTCGCAAGTCGCGTCATGAAATATCTTCATGTTGTTTTGATAATGGACTGCACTTCGGCATCATTTACTTCCAACTGTGAAGCAAATCCAGCTTTTTATAAGAGTTCCTCTTTTCAGTGGATGGATAGTTGGAGCAAAGAAAGCATGCTTTTAGGTAAGTTCTAATTCCACCTTTTGCTAGTCCTGGTTTTAAGTTTAGCAGTAGGTTGCCTGCAACAGCCCTCTTCCATCTTCCTTTTTCGCGTTTGCCGCATGCGTTTTCTTCTTACTTCTAGTTGTCGATAGCACCGATAAATTGCCGTAATTGTCGTAATTATTGCCGTAATTTCCGGGGGATGTTGAACTCATCTAAATTTCTCCCGGCAGTTACAGCAACCTTACGGCACTCCAAATCCTATGTAAAATGGAAGCGCTTTATCTGCGACAGCCTGCGATACGGAAGCATTCTAGGTTGCTCGTTCGCAATATTAACGGCAGTAAGGCCTTATCTTGCATTCATTCAACAACTTGCAGGCAATAAACATTTTCAATTATATTGTTTTCAGAATTTATCGTGGTAAAAATGATTCGTTTCATCAATTTATTTTTTGTTAAAGTAAACGTTTCTAACATTTGAAAGACACTTTGCTATCTTTTCTCTCCTGGAAGGGAAGTTTGTTTCGTTGAGAATATTAAGAAAATCATAAAATTCACGGGGTAAACATGCAGCAGCTAAATGTACTTAATCTTTAGCGCTCATATTTGTAATGGAGGTACCTGTTGTTATCCCTTTTCTAAGGGTTATTGTTTACCAATATTTGCTGTTACTTTTATCAGTCCCAAAGATGCTCCTGAGCAATCTTGATCGCGGTAACGAGGATGGAAAAGACAAAGGACGTTTGATGTCAGGTGGTAGCAAATTGTGCAAATGTTTTCGAGAAATTCACGAAAGCTTTCCAGTGAAGGATGCAACACCAAGAGGATATCTTAACTTCTTGCGTACTTATATTCATTTGTTTAATCAGAAGAAAGAAAGCATTGAAAATAAACAAAAGCATTTGCAGGTCAGTAGTCAGTGCTGTTTACTTTTTTAGGAGAATGTTTGTAAAATATTCACAAAATTATAATATCTAAACAGAAGAGAACTGGCTTACTTTTTAGGGCCCTGGCAAACTCCCGTATGTGCCCAAAAAGGGGAGCTGGGAACGTAACCACAGACGTAAGCCCTAAGAAGAAACGAAGCCCTAAGAAAACGTGCTGACAGGGTCTTTCTTGCATCTCCCGATAACCCAACCGGCTAGTCCGCCCTAGCATCTAAGTAAAACTTGATTCAGAGAATATCTGGCCACCAGGTACAACTTCGAGCTCAAGGCCATCACGTGAACAAAAAATTACGATAAGATAGTGGCGGGAGTATTTTTATCAAAATGCATATCGTTTGATGATCGAATCAACTGTTGATTCCATTATAGAATGCAACAAGTAGCCCCGCCGCCATTTGATGATATTGTCTATTGTTGTTTCTTTCGGCACCTATTTTGCTTTATCTGAGTTTTGATTTGTTCAAAGAAAGAATTTCGAGTTAATATTCGAAAACATTTTGGAGATGCGGATGGTGAAAATGTGATCTGAATGGTGAAAATAAGTTCCTTTACTTGTGCAATAAATTAGCATATAATCTCACCACGAAAAAAACAGGTACTGAAGGTGCCTGTGGGTATTTTAACTTGCAAAAATAAGCATGAATGTTGAGCCGTCAGAGAGAATTTTATAGCAATTTTTTGCTTTAATTATTTATATCAATTTACATTTTAAATTTTATGGTTACGTTTTAAATGTTGTAGAAGGATTATTACCTCCAATGGTGGATTTTTGGTGTGCATAACGTTATTTTCTACATTACATATTTCATGTTTTGATATAGGCTGGTGTCACCAAGCTGAGCGAAGCCAGAGAACTCGTCGATGACTTAAAGAAGAAAGCTGCACAGCAAAGTAAACTTTTAGCAGAAAAACAATCAGAGGCTGATTCAGCTTTGAAAGAAATCACTCGTAGTATGGAGGTATATTTATTTTATCTGGTTATCGTTGCATGTTTTTGAACTAGGCTTTTATGTTGTTTTGCTTGTTACCATAGCATCATTATACCTTTTAATCTATGCAGCCTCTAACTAGTACAAGGAAGTAAAGAGAGAAACGTTTACCCCTTTCACCCATGGAAGGGCTCTTGATCTATTGCCAAACGACGTGAAACGCCTTATTTTCGGTAGCATGATACATTGTGTTTGGTTGTCTCTGGAAAACTCGAATCTGGAAGTTTTTTGTTAAATGATTTCAAAATCGACAAGGTAGGCAAATTAATCAAATAAATATAAGTGAAGTTTAGCGAACAGGGAACCGTTGATGAAAACCTTGAAGGCACTGTATCAGAAGGCACTATGTGTACCCAAATCAGTTAAAATTTCTGACTCATGGTGGTAGCATGATACACTGATTGGCTATCTTGTAAATGATCACGCGAAACAGTAGCCTCGCAGTGGACCGATAGTGTGTTTGTTTTCACCTTCGCCTGTCAGCGAAAATGGCGCCTGCTCAGAGTGATCACGTGAAAAATCACATGATAACAAGTAGTCCCCCGCAAAAGTCAGTATCTTTCATTTGAGGTAAAAAGTACTTTAAAGTTTCCAGGTGCTATTTCTTTGTTATTATTTTGTTTTAATCTATGTGATTTTTTTGTCGAAAGCGTGCAAGTGACCAAAAAACAGAAATGGAAACGTTGAAAGTTAAACAAGGAAAAGAAACTGATAATTTAGAGAGAAGGAAGAAGGAAATCGAAGCTGAATTGAGTGAGATCGAACCGTTGGTACAAAAAACAAAAGACGCCGTTGGAAACATCAAGCCAGAATCATTGTCTGAAATAAGGGCGCTTCGAATACCACCCGCCGTCATAAGGGATATTCTGGAAGGAGTTCTTCGACTTATGGGTATTTTTGATGTTTCATGGTTGAGTATGAGGAGGTGAGAGGCTTTAACATTGAATGCCTATTTGATTTGGATTTAAGAAATAACAGGATTCTTTATACCTACAGTAAAACCCCGCATGAAAGCATGGGAAAGGTTCTCGTATTTAGAAAACATATTTGAAGGTCGAATTGACTGAATGATTAGAAAATTTTACACTTGTAACAAATTCTTCCAGCAACCCTTAATATTCTTTAAATTCTCCAATTAAGTTAATTTTGTTGAAAAGCGATTCAAAATTTTAGGTTCTTCTATTTGTGCTCTTTTATGTGGGTTCCCTTTTTGTTAATAGATGATAAAAGATCCTTCATCTAATTGTCACACATAATCTTTGTGAAAATTGGCAGTTATTGAATTTTGACCGTTATTGAACATATTGACATAAATACATAAAGTATTGACAAAAAAAATTGACAGTTATTGAATTTGTATGCACGAAAAATATTTTACTCAAATAATATATTTTTGGCATAAATTTTGTTTGATTTGCATTGTTAAATATTTTTCCTTTCTGCAGCTTTTTATCAACTAGAGGTATTAAGGATGAGATATGCAATTTTGATGCCAGAAGGATTACACCAGAAATGCGTGTGAATGTAGAGGAATTACTGGAAACGAACAAGGCATCGTTTGAACCAAAGGTAAGCCTAATTTGAATATTCTAGGTAATGGTTATATATTGTTAATATATAGTTTTTATCTTATTTATGTACATGATTTATATTTATTTCATTCATAAGTAATTTGATTGTAGCAGAGGCTGCTGTACTTTTGCATGTTATTTTTATACAGTTGCCCTCTTGTAAGATATGGGTAGGAACTACTGTTACCTTTCTCGTCTTTTGACTATTTTCCGAAATGTTTTTGGTATTTTGTTTATTGACATTGGAGACGAAAAGCCTATGTCATCTTAGCGTCTTCACCAGGGATCAAATCTCTGTGACTCTAAAAAGAGAGTTGTTACTTTATAGTTCGTACCATATTTTATAAAATCAACATCAACATTGCTAAATTTTATATTGAGTTTTCTACAAACGTCTTATTGTTTTATTTTTTGTGAAGACGCTATACGTTCATAGGCGTTTTTAACTTTCTTATTGCTTGACATGTATCATCTTTAAAGAGAATAAAAGTATATCAATCCAGCTCATCTAAAAACACTTCTTGCACAGCAATTGAACTAATTATTCCATGGAATGTCCAATGACAAAAAGCTTTTCAATTTGATTGGCTACCTATTTATAGATGTGGCACTAGCCACTTTTATATCCCTTGATTCTCTTTAACATTTCAACGACTCTTAAAAGGTTTTTATTAATTGCATTAATATATTTTTCCAATCTTTCAGAATGCATTGAGAGCTAGCGTCGCTGTGGCACCACTCGCTCAATGGGTTAAGGCTAATATCCAATTTTCTAAAGTTCTTGAGAAGATTGAGCCGCTGGAGAAAGAGCAGAATGATTTGAAAAAGCAAGTATTCAATTACGTAGTTTTAACTGATAATATTCTTTTTACGTAGCTTACCAACCGTTTTTCATTTTAATACAAATTATTTTGAAACATTGTTGAAATAGGCGTAAACATAGAGTTAAATCTCTCTAACTCGAACTTGCTTAGATTGAACTCTGAGTTACCTCGAATGTATACCTATAGGTTTCAGTGTTGACTTAGCTTCGGTTATCTCGGAAACTAGCTCTCTAAACAAATTTAATTTTCCTGAAGAGTTTCAGATAGCAGGGTTCAGCTACACCACAATACGATATTATTTAGAATAATTTTAGGTTGAAAAGAACAAATAATAAATCTGTCAGTATTTCATAATATATTTATGTCTGATTCCAATGTGAATGAGTTTGTTTGTACCTCTAGATTTTTTCTTTGTTGTTGTTCCTTTCAAGCAAAATCACCTTTTGGTTTTCACCATATTTCGATAGTTCAGTCACTAAATCTAATGTTTGTACTGCATGTTTCTCTTACATCAAATCTCAACTGTATCGTTTGTACTTTTTAATAACCAAATGGTTGTGTTTTGTTCTGGATTCACCATTTAATTCTGCACAGAATAATGTATACATGTTCAGGGTTTGTCTAAAACCGACCACAAAAAGATTATTTTTGAAAACTTTCCCACGAAGGGGTAGTTTTTCTTGCCTTTAGATTTTTTTTCTTCTTTTTTGTCAATCAGTAAACGAAATTAATTATTTTGTCATATTCAGAGGCCTTGAAAAATCACAACAGAGGTTGGAAAAGTTGCACAAAGCCTTAGATGTTGTTGACAAGAAAGTTTCAGAAATGAGAGAAAGGTAATCTTATATTTCGTTGTTGGTGGCATGTTTAAATATACCTTTTGTTTTAGTAAGGATATTTAAGAATTATAGTATTTACACTGAGATATTGCATTCATTTCAATGTGCCATTTTGCTGAACTTGTTGTGATAGGACCATTATGGAATCAAAATCTTTTCGATCTTTTAGTGCTATCCCTGCCACTCTAGTTTAGGGGTGTGTGTTTTTAAATT
>JAYJMH010066202.1:0-11632 GCA_036873815.1 Phacellophora camtschatica | reverse complement strand
ATCTGCATCGCACAGATCACACTTAAAATAGTACACAACGGATTGTTGGTTCACAATGGGCGGCTTTGGTTCCCGGCCATCGGTTAACATATTAAAGAACAGCATGGAATGCACAAGTGTGTGTTGCTAAAAAGTTACAAACTCATTGCAATGCAATCCAATGTATGTGCTGTCGAATAGTTATAACAAAAGTTTGTTGCTAAAAAGTTACAAGCTTGTGTCAACGAAATTAATATGTTGTGTCAACCAAAAATACCATTTTATGAAATCAAGGTACCATTTTAAAAGTAGAAACATTAATCATGTGAAACCAATTAAGTTTGAAATTCAAATAAACACTCACGTTTAAAAGAAAAACATTTCATGGTATGGTGAAAAATCTACTCAACAACGGATCGTTGAAATATGTTCGGTAAAAATTGTTGCCTTGTCTAATTTTCTCCGGATTGAAGCAAGGGGGGGGGGGAGTTTTAACAAAATTTGGCTGCGAAAAAGGAACCCCAGTTATATTTTTATCATTTTTCCTTGACCATTTTTGCCGATTCTTGGAAAAAGAGGGCTGGCATTGTCTCTGGCGCTGGCATTGTTTTAAGCAATTCAAACAAGAATATTAGGCCTATAATCTGCAAAAAGGTCGTGGACTTGAAATAGGTCAAAATTGGAAAAAGAATGGTTTAGAAAGAGATTGAAATGAATAATGTTCACAAGGGACATGGTCTCAAAGGAAAGGTTTGCCGGAAAATGCCAGCAAGAAAAACAACTTTAATTTTAATACGTTCAAATTAAAACGTTCAATTTGTCACTGAATCCAACCCATACCGAATTGTTTACATTGTTAATTCTTGGTCTTCCTTTGTCCCTGATTGGAACGCAATGCTGATGGTGGGAAAACAATGACAAACAAGGATTTAAAACAGTATAGTGAAATTTGTCTCTAAATAACCACATCAAGACCTGCTCCATTCCGTTTGTGTTTGGCGTTGTAGTATTGAGTGGCTGCAACATTAAAGGTGTAATGTCACCTTTCACATGAAAAACGAAAGTGTCATGGCTACCATGATACGGCTCCTTTGGACCACACATGTATCTCTCAGATGCAAAGCATTTTGTATTGAAAGCAGAATGTCGTGTCAGAGAGTATAAAACATTTTTACGTTTGAAGAAATTAGGCTCTAATTTATCCCAGCCACCTCCAAGCAAATTATCTTGATGGGTTATGACCACGAGCCTATCTTTCAGACATCTCATAGCGTACACGAACTGCATTGCCATTGTGACAGGCTTCTTCATAACTTGTACAACCATCTTCTCGCTATTCGTTAAAACCAAGCTTCGCAGGTAATCTGCTGATTCTTGTTCATAAAGCAAGATGTGAATACTCTCAATAAAATCATTTTCAAGATTACTTTGAAGTGTGTTAACAATCTCAGCCACTCTTGCACGGAGAGCTTCTTCGACTTTCGTTTTCGTCTGAGAAAAACGCGTGCGATCCAAGTGCCACAGCATGTTGTTGCGATAATTTTTATGACTGAAGTCAACAAAGTTTGTCAAGAGCACGATATGTGGTTGCTTTCCTTTTTTTACAAACTTGATATCTTTTTCGTGGGAAATACATTCCCCGTTACCGATAAATGCCAAGTTCTTTCCACTGCCCTTGAGTCGTTGATACTCGCCATATCTAAACCTCTCACATTTGACAGGCTTTGCACCAAGGCAACTTACCACGATCATAGCATCTTTTTTCGGAAGACCGATATGATTCCCTTGCAAATATATGTCGGTGTATTGGATATCTTCAACAGGTTCTTGAGAAGCACCAAAAGTAACGGGAGCAACATGAATAGTTACAGGAGTAGTCACAGGATGAGCAACAGGCTGAATAACGGGCCGATGCCACGAGAAGCCCAATAAAGCCAAAACGAATATAACACAACATGCAAACGCTATTTGCTGCCTAAACCTCATTCTCTTCTTTCCCTTGATAAGTCTTTATCCTCAAGCAAGAACAGACTGAAATTGAATGTGATTGCAAAATGTTTTGTTGACATAAAAAGCTGTCTATTAGTACACGTGACCTAAGTAAACGGCTACCTTTAAAACACGGACTGATGGAGTGATGGAGTGATGGAGTGACATCATATTTTCCCTGGGAATCTCCATTTCTTCTGTCTTTTCACTCGATCCAATAATTAGTCAATAGCCAACAAAATGTCTTTGCAAACTGCGCGCAGCTGAAGAACACAAAGGCTTTTAAGCATTGGTTTAGCATTGGTTAGCACCTATGTTGAATATTATAGTTATCTAATTTCTTTTGCGATGATTGATTCAGAATTTGACATACTAATGTTGGCTTTAGATAAATTCAGTTGAAAGTTAACAAAAAATTCAAGAAATTCATCTGGTCACATGAAATTGAGGTTTAGTATCATCTTCAAAAGCTCTGGTTTTGCAGAAACACTAAATTTGCACTTTGATTCGGTAACTCATCGATTTTGTGAAACAATTTTATGAAACAAGGTATCAAACTTCGAGTTTAAGCCTCTTCCATAACACGCAAGGAGAAACCAAATAATCAAAACTTATGTTCTTCCACAGCAGTTTTGGGAATGTGTAGCTTTTTTGGACACCCGGTACTATCGTTGTCTACTTGTAGTGTTAGTATTACTTGTATGTTTTTTAAGTATTTATTTGCATGTAGTTAGAATTTAAAAAAAATTAAATTAAACAAAAACTAAATGAAACTGATTAGCAAATGGCATTTTGGATGGTCAGGAGCCCCTGTCTTTACGTAAACATTTTGCGAGCTCCGCAGGCTTCTCTCCTTTGCAGTTTTCTTTCTCCGATGATTAGATTGGCATCACCAAAAGGAAAAGTTTCGCATCACCAAAATTCTTTCAATATTTTGAGCAGGCTTTCATTTTTTGAATGTAAAATCAGGTGGTTTTTCTGTTTTTTCCAATAAAAATCAGCCCGTCTTTCAGTTTTCGCGCCCCTTGATGTTCTGCTTGTAAATCGATGTTAGAAACAACTATTAGTTATAAAAAAGACTAGAAACACAACAAACATGCGAGTAAAGAATCAACACTCCACAAAACACCAAGGTGATTTTAATTTACATTCCTATTATCACGAGAAATTAAGATTTCAGTGCAAACCCACACCTGCGTTTCATATTAGTAAATGCGTGTATTACAAGGGGAGCGCCCCCCCGGGGAGCGGGTACATAATATTTTATCTTTTCATATTAACAATACTCATGCTACACTTACAGGAACGTCGTTTATTTTTATATTGCTTTCGTCAAATTTTCAAAATTTGTTAAAATCTCTTTGCCCAAAAAACAACTTTACGGACGTAGCTTTTACAAAATTATAAATGTGAAAAATTTGCTCAAAATTTTGATTGTTGTTTACAAGAAAAGGATTCTCGTACACAATGAAATCATAATTAAGAATATGTTGCGCTTCATAAACGTATTTTAGAGCGAAACTTCAACAAGTCCAAAAGCCCCACTGAAAGACTATCCTTCATTCGAAAAAAAATAGAAATGAAAATATGATGGAAAAGTGTCTTTCTTATGTTGTTCCTTTTTAACGAAGAAGAAAAAATAATAAAAAAACACAAGTTTACTCTTTGCAGTGAACGATGATTAGAAAAATCACAGAAACGGAAGTTTTATGTGATAATGAAAATAGTAGTGCGACTATAAAACGTTATGTGAAAGCCGTTTATTTTCCATATCGGCGTCTGGTGATATATCGGCGTCTGGAGATATATCGGCGTCTGGAGATATATCGGCGTCTGGAGATATATCGGCGTCTGGAGATATATCGGCGTCTGGAGTTGTACCTACGTCTGGAGGCCCGTCGGCGTCCTGAGTAGTAAGCATCTCCTGCAAACATAAAAAGATCGGAGACAAGAATTATATAGGAACAATTGATGAATAATGAGAATTGATAAATTGGGAGAATTGATAAATTGGGAGAACTGATAAATAAGTACAACACTCTGCCACGAAATAAACATTTAGAGCAGGATATATGGTTGCTGTCATGCACAAAAGTGTGCTAATAATTTGAGCAATATATATAAACTGGATTTTCAGTTGAAAACGTAATCGGTGAAAAACTGTGTTATCCTGAAATAAAAATTGTTTAAATTAATATTACCACACTTTGGTACATGACAGCAACCATATATCCTGATTACATATTATATATATATATATAAAATTATGGTGAACCGAGATTTGAACTCGGGACCTCCTGCTTTCTTGGCAGTCGCTCTACCAACTGAGCTATCTCACCACGCTAATACTTATAAGCGTAGATCATTGATATCCAGTTTTGTGAGGTGACGTAATCTGTATGTCTTACCCACGCGTCTCAGGAGATCCCGAGTTCAAAACAGAAGGTCCCGAGTTCAAATCTCGGTTTCACCATAATATTTCAAAGAAGTTTCCATTTGTCAAAATTCCTACCAAATATAATATATATATTAAATATACTGCAAAAAAGATTGAGATTCAGATAAGACAATATATTATAATTCTTCGCTTTTTGATTTGTGTTCACTCGTGTTCTAACTTCTGTGGTGTTTTAGAATAGACCTTCTTCAACTATATGACAAAGAGGAAGCAAAACGTCTGGAAAAGAGCCTAAGAAAAAGCTGTTTCAATACATTTTTTAAATGAACAGCACCATTACCTTTCTTGGCATCTTCCTCAGCTTCAAGAGATCCTTGTTCCTCTGGGTCTTCCGGCGCAGTCTCCTCATTGGGGGTATCCTCTTCTGTATTGTCTTCCAAGGCACCCTCTGCAGGCTCATCCAACTCTTCAATATTTTCACCTGGAGCATCTTCCTCTACCTCTCCTGCCTCATTTTCTTTGACAGGAGTTTCGACCTTTTCTGAATGAAATAAAGAAACATATTCGTGAAAAGGTATCAACTAAACGACTCGAAAATTGACATGAAGAAACGTAAAGAAAAAACACAGAAACAGAAACACACTGTATCATCACCATTATCATAGCTGTCAACTTTTAGTCCATGCTGAAAATAGGGGTTGTCACTACCACTTTGGGGAATAACATTGGTTGTGATTTTCATAAAGGGTATGTCCCTAGTAGTCAGAATTGGTATGATAGACATTATTAAAAATGGGGCACGTAAAGATAATGGATTGTTAAACATTGAAAATTCAGTACTGAGCCTTCAGGACTCCTGGCCCTTAAAGTGTGCACATGGAATAGGCTTATGGTTCACTTCCACAACATTATATTGGCGCAATAATTAGCTTAAACAATTGATTGATGAAATTTAATAACAGCAACGTGAATCTGAAACCGGGCTGAAAACATCATGAAAACTCAAAAGAAACTAAGGAATTGAGCTAATTTCAAACTGGGTTGAAATCTCAAACCTATTTGAGTTTTCTAGTGTAAACGGGCCCTGAGGATGGTGAAATCCTGGTAGAGGAGTAGGGGGCTCTTGTTACGCTGTGATAAAAACAACAAGGTATCAGTAGAAGAATACGCAGTACAGAAGTACACTAAAGCGTTAATGAAATGATTATGCCATGTATGTTTTGCAATAAATAGAAAAAACATGATGGTGGGATTTTACCATTTACCATTTCATTTTAAATTGCCTCCTTCCTTCCCCTCGCCACTTACATAAATTAACTTTTCACTTTTGACAGCGCTTTTCGAAATACGAATATACAAATCTTCTCAAAATATAGCAGATTAATAAACATAAGAGGACTAAACATATTGGGTAAAAATGCAACAAACTCTTACCATTCTCTGCACAAAATGCAAAGACGCAAAGGCCAAAAAACAGGAAAAACGCAAGTGTCTTCATCTTCGGATAAGTACTACAAAATAAAATGACATTTTGGATGTTGTTAAATGTTCTAAAATCATTCTTGAAACGATTTACTATACCCTAGAAGCCCCCATAAAAGAATCTACATTTCTCAGTACCAAACCGGCAAAGGTTCTCATTTCATTATCTTGGAAAACAGAGCTGGAAAATGTAGGAAGTTTTCATATACATAGGAATAAAAACGGAATTTTTTCATACAAAATTAAGAAACTTTTACTAGTCAAATTTGGTCCAAAATGGTCCAAAATTAAGAAACTTTCACTCGAGGAGCCTTGGGCAAATTTTCATATAGAAAAAACGTGTAGTCGTCAAAATAACAGGTTACTGTACAAAGTAACAAAGGTAGGACCACTGAGACATACCATCCTTAGATTAATAAAAAAGATTATTTCTCTTGCTTGTTATTGGTTATTTTATCCGTGTTATTTATGAATCGTAGCGAGTAATTAAACATGCGAGTAACAAAAAATAACTTATATTAAATTCGCTCAAATAACAGTTTTTTTTTGAAGAAAGATTGTTCAAAAGGATTGGGAAAATTGCCAATTCCTCAGATAAACGTGGATCCACCGACCCCAATAACATGCCCGCCCTATTGAATCAGCAAGAATTTGAAATATCATTTCGCCTCAAACTCATTTGAATAATAAAATAAGATCTCTTAAAAAAAAATAAACTCAAGAGTTTAAACGAGTCCACATTACAATATTCATGACAATCCGTATTTCTATAAAACAAAGCTCATTAAAAATCACAGATTTACTCTTGCGCACTTTTCTTGTCATTTGCAGCCGTTTTGCGTGGCTCTGCACGTTCACAGAAATCCCTCTACTTATGGAGGCTACATGCCTTTATTTCGCAACCCACGAGCCACAAATTCACAAATCTGACCTGCATGAATTTGAATTGACCTACAGCTTACTGACCTTTGCTCTATGGGGAAAGACTTCTTTCAGAAAAATCAAAATAATAAACGTTCACAGTTTTTTTTAGACGAACATAAAAGTTGAGATCTTGGGGGCAAAAAACCTTGTATTTCTCGAGGCTGTATAATTTGTGCCCCTCTAATTTTTGCAGCGAATTGAATCAGGTGTGGTCTGCAAGTTAGCCAATTTTTTCCAAGAACAAATTAAAATAACAGTTTATTTTTTCTTTCAATGAACCAGCAATGAAATCACGAACATTTTGATACCAACACTTTGAGTGATGAAGCCCCTGTGACGAATTTCAACCGAATACATTACCAAACCACCGAAGGGTATTCAAAACAAAATAAATAAATTGAATATAGAGCCATAGGGCCAGAGATTGTTAAAACATTGATTGTTAAACCTTTGCTGTTTACAACAATGTAACATGGTAATAGCGGTGCTTTACCATCACAGGCCCTGGCCCTATATTCAATTCAATTATTTTGTTTTGAATACCCTTCTGTGAGTTTGGTAATGTATTCTGTTGAAATTCGTATGCATAATGCTCCTTTAAAATACATGCACAAAGGTGCCTTAAAGTGCTCATTGTTCTTCTTTGTCAAGTCATAATCTTAGTTAAATAACTGGGGGAATTCCCCCAAACACATGAAACCACACGTTCAAAGTCGAAGCTGAAGGCAGGCTGTCCAAAAAAGCAGAAAAACATCAGAGATTCCCCAAGCTCGCGGAGACAAACAAAAGGAACGTACCAGTGCTTATGAAGTCGATTTTTTTTACTGACAGCAAAAGTATGTTGCTGTTCGCAAAATTGTTGATCCTCGAGCAAAAGTAATATTTTTGCATGATTAAAGTCAAAAGAGAGCGAGTAGTCCATGTATTGTACTAAAAAGAATGTGGTCTTTTAATTGAATTGAAAGCTCACGGATGAAGACTATCATATTTTCCATTTTCTAATATATGTAAACAGCCTGTAGATAACTGGATGATATCTCAAAATCTAAGTTTGCTTTTCTTGTGCAATTTGTGTTTGTGTACAATTTGATATTTGTAGATTCACGGATTTCAAGCCACAGTTGCAAACGCGGACAGTTGTTTGGAGGTCAATTGTTTGGGGTCACTCGGTTGGGACATGGAAGAGACATAAATGTGTTTTTCTTCCATTGCGATGATAGATGCCTACCGGGAGCACAGAGGTACAAATTTTGGAAAAGAAAAGATAGGGGAAAAGCCCTGTAAAAGTTTTGCGTGAGCGCACACACCCGGGGGGGGGGGGGTTTGAAAACCCATCCATAGTCAATAAAAATAGGCAAAATTATGATCAGTAAGGTGGAATTTCAAAACATTAAAGGTGAATTTATTGAGAAACATGTTCTCAAAAAACAGATCCATTCTTGTGTAAAATGAAGGAAAAGGCACCCATTCCGGCCGAACATCCCCATTGCCCAAATTTTAAGAGTCCCCCCCCTCCCTCGGGCACACACACTCTTTTCATGAAGTACACTTTTTGATTTTCGAACTTCACAGAAATAGTTAATTAATATACAAAAAATATTTTTATTCTGTAAAATATTTTGGAAATAAAAGGGTTAACCCTCACTCTTCCAAGGTTAGTCAGCTCTTACCCCGACTTGTTAGATACCGGTATCGTAACTATAATTTGGCACGGTTAAAACGCTTGCAGTTAAAAAGAGCAAAAAAACGTAAAAAGAGTTAAGAAAAGAGTGTCTTTTCCTGTTATTTGAAGAGAAAACAAAAAGTATATGTATACAATGTAGTAACTATCAGTGCTTATTTTCAGGAAAGAAACTTACTGTGATGATATGATAAAAAAACTGTGAAGGTATTTTGAGAAACAGAGACTTTTTGAGTTCCAAAGTGCATATTCAGCAATAAAAAAGAACTGGCAACGTATCTATTTTACAACCCTCTAACGGGACTAACATTCAAACCATTTTTTAATAAGTCAGCATTTTTTGAATTTTTTGTTTGTGATTAATATGCAATTCTGTAAACTGTAATTGGTCATCAAAACAAGTTTTGCAAAACAAATGTCTTCTCCTGTTATTTGAAGAGAAAACGAAAAATATTTGTACACAATGTAGTAACTTTCAGTGCATACTTTAAAAAAAAAAATTTAGAAATTTACAAAACGAACCTGTTTTTAGAAAAGAAAAGGGATTTATTTTGACAAAAACGAAAAAAAATTAGCATTTACTTGGGTTGCCACAGAGCTGCTCAAAGTGAACACTCAGCAATAACAAGAAATTGCTGAAAACGCATTTACTCTACAGCTAACGGAAACTAACACTCAACGCATTATTTGATAAGTAAGCATTTTTGAACTTTTTAATTGTGATGAATGTGCAATTCTGTAAACTGTCATTGGTCAGCATATTTTGCAAAATATTTTTTTCAGTCCTTCTTCTCTCTGCCGTTTCTGGATTTTCAATATTATATGTTGAATTGTTTCTTAACATTCTTCTAGAGCAATGCCCGTAAAAAAAACACTCAGAGACAATATAAATAACCTAAAATTAATAGCCTGAAATCAGCATTAATATTTTGGTGCTTTCAGTAAGATTGCTAAGAAGGAAAGTGTTTCATTTAATCTTAACGATTAAAGAGAGTACATATTGAAAAAGATCGATATTTCGTGCCAATATTCGAAATTCTTTGTTTGAGGGCTGGTCATGTTGCTGGGGCGGTGCTCCCGACTCACTTGCTTAATTTCATTGCTTTAAGCATCATCTTGCAAACTTTTTATACATTTTTTTTTGCAAAATGTTCAACACTGAACACAGAGAGAGGCATTTTCCAACTGCACTTTCCTCATATTTGTCCAACCTCCTTACTCCTTACTAACTAATACTTTATGGATATTTGTAATTTATTGGAGTAAAAGATCTTAACAAGTTTAAAAATATGTGTTCACATCATAAATACACTATCTCATCAGATCGATTCAAAGATTTTCTCAACTCCACCTAGACCTACTATTTCGGCCCCCCCTACTAACTGTTAGGTTTTCCAAGATTTTTCTAACCCCCTCATATTATTCACAGCCCCAGCGTAAATTTAAATATGCAACAAACAAAAGCGGTGGACAAAAGCGGTGGACAAAAGCGGTGTGGTCAAATGCACCGAACTTTTCACAAAACATCAATGTTAAATGCTTGAAGTACGAATGCCTCTTGGAGGACGAAAACAGTCTATTACATACCCCCAAGAGCCGCACCGGCATACACCGGCATACAGTGCTATCAGAGGCCCCCAGGGATCAATGTTGGGCACGTTTACGGTTTGACCAGGGCTTGAAATGGATAAGACATTTAAATCAGAAAAAAATCAATGTAAACAAATTCACAAGATCGATTCTCAAAAGTCAATGGCCGTCAATTTTCAAATGATTTTTACCATCAGAGCCCGACACGACAAAACCAAAGGAGCCGGGGCCGTAGCGTATCCCCAAAAAATATATTTTTGAAATTAGTCATATCTGTGACGACTGATCAGTGTTTTTGGCGGACTGATTGTGACTAAGCAGGTTTCTGGGAATTTGTTAATAATTAATAAACCCCTGTCGGTCTACGAGACTTTTCCCGTTAGAGAATAAAAATAAGACCTGATTGGTCTTTCTGTAACAGGGGCGGTGTGGTGCAGACGCGATGGGAATTTATAAGACATCGGTGATAAACACAATTTACTTCGTAAATGGGCGAAATAAACTGGCTTTAATTTCCAGAATTACTTCTTATGTCTGTGCATGCAGTCTCAAAACTAGTCATAAATATATAGATAAGACTAAGTAACCAAATTTCTATTTCCATTTTTAGAGACAAACATGACGAAACTTTATTGGAATGTTACAGCAGCGCCTAACCTTTCCATCCATATGCATAAAAGGCCACGACTACACAAAACGTATCGCAGAAACTTGAGACTTTTTTGTAACTTTTACGTATTTATTTTATAAAATACAACATTCCACAGTTGACCCGCAAATAATCAGTTGAGTACACACAAATAACAATCTAGTAGTATTCAAAAGTACGTCGGCTTCAAAAAACCTTTACTATTAAAGTATGGTACTATAGATAGCTTCCACGAGATTTATACATACCTTTTTCACTACCTATCCTCTTTCTGGCTTCACTGTCTCTGACCTAAGAATTCAACACCAAGCCACTGGCATTTATAGATCTGTTTGACCGGAAATCCATAAGGATCTCAGCATGAGTAGTTCAACACCAAGCCACTGGTATTTATAGATCTGTTCGACCGGAAATCCATAAGGATCTCACATACCCGCGGGGGGGAGGGGCACTCTTAAAAAGTTGCGTAGTGGGAATGTGAGGGCGGAATGGCTGCCTTTTCCCCTTCAATTTACCTAAGAATGTGTATGTATTTCGAGAACTTTACCTAAGAATGGGTGTGTTTTTCAATAAATTCACCTGATAATGGGTGTGTTTGTAATAAATTTAACTGAGAATGGATTCAATTTTTTGAAATTCCACCTTACTGTTCATAATATAGCCTATTTTTATTACCCATGGATGAGTTTTCAAGTTTACAAGAACAACTCAATCAACAATATTAACCCTTCTACCGGCAATCCTTACCACAGCAGTCACATCAACTCAATAGACATCATCACAGGTCAAAAGCAATGGCCAGTTAACCAAAACAAGCCGAATCCAGAAACAATGCCCCAGCAAAAGAAACAGGGCCAATCGTAATTGCTTCGAGAGCGCATGCGTCAGAAGCTTATAGTCAGCTTGCTATCATTCTGATGGTACGACGGACAGACGTTGG
>JAYJMH010066201.1:0-34257 GCA_036873815.1 Phacellophora camtschatica | reverse complement strand
GGAAAGGCCAACCTCTTGTTTTGAAGAAACTCTAAACTTTCATTATTATTGGGCATAAATCTGTCATTATTCAGATGATTTTGCCAACCAAGTATCAAACATAAGTCTTATGCAATCAGAAACAGAAATATTAAAGGTAAAGCTCCTCCACAATAGCTTTGCAAACGTTTGGTTTTTTTTCTGGGACACCCAGTCTGTTAATTAAAATATTTGAAATTGCACCTTCCTTTTTCTATTCTTTATATAAACAGTTTCTGTGTTTTAAACAAAAAAAATTATTTTTTGAGGGCTTTTAATGAATAAAATTAAATTTCTTTTAGGTTGACAAGATTCTCCAGCACATTCCGGATGCATGCCAGAAGATGATGTTTTCAGCAACAATACCACCACAAATCGAAAGGATTGCATCAGAACTGCTAAAAAATCCTGTTTTAATTTCAGTTGGAGTTCCAAGTGCCCCAAATAAATCAGTCAAGCAAGTCATTATTTGGGTTGAGGAAAATTCAAAAAAGAAAAGACTTTTCGATTTAATAAATGACAGAAAACATTTTCTGCCTCCAGTTGTTATATTTGTTGATTCAAAGCTTGGGGCAGATATGCTTGCAGATGCCGTTAACAAGGTATATATGGGCATATTTTTGTGCATTTAACTTTTGAAAGCACTGTATTACGTTGATTAATGTTTGAATTTGCTTTAAGATACCACAAATAAAACCTGTGATAGTTTGTAAGCATTTTTTATGAGTGGGAGCATGTACACAGGGAATGTATATGGGATGGGGGCAATCAAATTCAAATCGTTCACAATCAGAAGTGTTTGCAATCAGATTCCAGTCCACGTTTTTGATTTTATAACAAAGCCATATCTGCTCCTGAAATAAATTGAAGCATTCGTCGTGTACTCAAGCTCACATTTTTTGGAACAAAGCTTTTGTGTTTGTAAAAAACGATTATTGGCATGCAAGAGAAATGTTTGTTCTTTGCTTTTCCCTGGCTTTGTTCTAAAATGAAAAACTTTGCATGGGATGCAATCTGAAGCTGAGTCACTTATTCCAAAAGCTGAGAAAGCAATAATTTTTTTTATGGTGAATTTTTGAAAAGAACTCTTTATCAAATAAGACTGAATGTTATATCTAACACTATTTCAGGCTTTCGACAACGAGCTGGAATAAGTCAAGTTTTTATTCAAATTTTTAAGGAACTGGACTCGATTAGCTGGTGTAATGTTTCGTGGTCCACCTAGCAGAAAGGAGAGATTTTGTGTCAGTGATAACAATAACAGCGTATTTTCTTAATCTTGACAAAAACAAAGGCAAACAAATATAAATGTTTTTTAGTTATCTTCATTCTCATAATTATTCACCGTTGTTCAGTGTTCTTGTTGATGATCTTCTTGTCAGTTACGACACCATCTTTATCGCTATCTTCGTCCAAGATTTGTGATTAAATTATTCTCTGGTCACGGCATTTCAGAAGCCCATGGATAATATACAAGGACCTACATTCGGAATTGCTTAGAATGTTAGCAAATTGGTTTACGCTATTCTTCCTAAACTTTGAAAAAGTTTGGTGTGACGCGTAGGCCAAAGTTTCTTGGATTTAATGCGGTTTGTCAATACCAAAATAATTTTTTCTTCAAATAAAAGAATGCTAAAATATACAACAAAGAAACAGTTCAGCTGATCTGAATAATGGGAACGTTATTTCTTTGCTTGTTAATTTTTATTTTACATAATCAATCATCAAAAACATTAAAAAGCATGACAATTTTTGCATGACGTTTAAAACCCCCAACATTGTTTAGCGCATATCAGGTTTTAGGTTCTCCATTTTAATTATAATTCTTATGACGAGACTCCATTCTCGAGAACGAATACCATCTGACAAGAATAAACTTTTCTGATGTTTGTGGTTTACATAACTGTGTCAATTACTATTTATTCAGTGGATAATTCTAGGTTATTTGGGAATTTCAATTTAATAATGAAGACATATACAGTTTAAATTATAGCACATTATTTAAATTCAAAGATAGAAGTCGATGATTCCATATTTATATTACCCTATAATCACGTGTTTTAATTTGACTTCATTGTAGATTTGTCAAATTCCATGTGCATCTCTACATGGAGATAAGCTTCAATCGGAGAGAACTCAATTGCTTCAAGAATTTTTAAATGGAACTTATCAAGCGCTCGTTTCTACTTCTGTTCTCGGACGGGGAATAGATTTGTTTAATGTCAAAATGGTGAGCAATTTTAACGCATTTTGTTGTGATACATCATTTGAAAGATTTGGATGCATGGTTTCTGGGATTTTTAGTCTGCTTGCCAAATAGAACAAGATAAGGAACTTTGAGCCTCGTTTTGATATAAGGAATTATAGATTCATTTTTATCATCAGTCATCTCGACTTCCTCTGATCTTGAGCACTTTTGCAGTGTCGACCAAAAGCATGTCATATTTTTACTGTTAGTCTTGTTCTATAATGCGGTATAGTAAAAAAAATTGTTGGGCAAATTATACAATTTTCTCGGTGATAAATTCTACAAGAAACGAATAAAAGAATGGGGTTTATCGTGGCTCTTCTAATCATTAACTTCAGCTCTGCCTATTTTGAAGATTTGCTATTTCTAACGAATTTTTTTTTTCGTAAGGCTTTTGAGATAGCATATGCCAGAACTGTTCAAAGAATCCGAGTTCATATGAATTTTGCTGCAGTTTTTCCTGTATTTTAAAACAAATTTTTTAATGGACAAGTAAAATCGAACCTTGGGAGAACCTGGGTTGAGGGAAAATAGAGCGCATGCGCTTTGTTTTTATTTTGTGAAAAGGCGCTATTTTTGTTTTTTATCTTGGAAGCTTGGAAGGCATATTTTTCACTGTGTTCACGAAGAAGTGCTTTCTAAAGTAGCAAAATGTCCTTTCAACAGACAAGGGGTGGTAAAGAGCGCCAAACATAATCGTTAAGGCTGCTTTTCTCGTTCTGCGTCTCATTCTCAAATAGTTTGCCAATCGTTTTCTGGCAGCAACTTATCGTTTTTCGTTGCGCCTAGTCATTGACAATCTGGCGTTTCGTTTAACAATATAGGCCAACATTAAACAAACCCTTAATAAAAATATTTTCTTCTGGACGCAATCCGCCATGTTGTATGTGTCCTTTCACTCAATCAAACACACATACGCATGCGCAACACAATTTCATTGAAGAACTTCTTTCATAATGGTGGTCACTCCAAAGCAATGAATAGTCTATAGCTTTCAATGAATAGTGTTGCTAATTTCATTCTTCTTCTGCGAATCTATAAATTTACTAAGCTATAATTTCTTTTTTACGTTTTCAACACAATATCTTTATTTTCATATTTTGAGTCTGCCACTTTTTATCTATGAAATCGTAAAAAATACTTATCAATAATCAAGCTGCAAACAGTTACCAGAGCAACAAATCCATAATCAAATCCACCAATGGGAAGGGATTCAAGCTTATATAACGCTGGATTAAAACTGGAGTAAATTAAGCTCGAAATAAATCCGAATTCAGTGTGAATGGAGTATAAGTGATTTTAACCAAGAGGTTTTAATGTCAAGACGTGGACTGAGCATAAATGTCGTTCATTTAAACTGACTTGGAAGCTCACGGATAAAGGCTATTTAAATTTCCAGTTTTGAAATGTAAACGTGATTGCAGCTAACTGGATGATATCCCAAACTCTAAGTTTGCCCTGTCGCTTCAAGTACAATCTGAGATTTTTAACCTAGCAGATTTTAAGCAACAGCCCTGCAAAAAGGAAAGTTTTTGGCTCACCCGTATAAGATGTTGGCATTAAATTAGCTTGTATACTTTTAGCTCCAAAATTTAAGCCAGCTAAAATTAAAAATAATAACAACAAAAGCAATAATGAATACGATATAATTTGGTGATTTTTTTTAGGTTATTAACTTCGATATGCCTGGCACTGTCCAAGAGTATATACATCAGGTTGGAAGGGCAGGCAGATTGGATGTCAAAGGGTATGCGATAACATTTATCAATACTGGCAATAAAGATGTATTTTTAAACTTTGCTGAGCTGCTAGAAGACTCTGATGTGAAGGCTCCCATTGAGCTAATAAATTCGCCATATCTACAGCAACAGAAAGAGAAACGAGGTCGAAAAGACAGAACATCGAAACGGAAAAGCGACTTAATAACGACTGGTAATTTAATGGATATGCTAAAAAATTATTCTTGCAAGCGAAAAAGGTAAAAAGAATACTTGAAACGTTTTGGGGATTTGAGGTTTTATCTTTGGCTTTCAATGTTATTCATGTCGATGAAAAAGGAAGCGATTGTCAAGGTTAAGAACACAAAACTTGAATGACTCACTACTGCACTAGGTCTGGTATTTTACGAGTGTTTAAAGCATGTGCTCCAGTTTGAATGATGATGTATTCGTTGATACCGGTGTTCCAAAAATGTCTCCACATTTGGAAGTTTATGTGGAGAAGCTTTAGTTTTTGCTTGAAGTTGATGTAAGGGGCTTCAACTTAAAGTTCGATATCATATTCTCCAAAATCTACCAAATAATACCTGAACTACATGAAAACCAACTACACGAAAACCAAAGTCTACCAAGTAACACCTGAGCTACATGAAAGCCAACTACACGAAAACCAAAGTCTACCAAGTAACACCTGAGCTACATGAAAACCAACTACACGAAAACCAAAGTCTACCAAGTAACACCTGAGCTACATGAAAACCAACTACACGAAAACCAAAGTCCACCAAGTAACACCTGAGCTACATGAAAACCAACTACACGAAAACCAAAGTCTACCAAGTGACACCTGAGCTACACTGAATGAAACCAACGTTCATTACCTTCGCAAAGCTGTAATGTGTTATTTGCAGCAGGTTACGGCAGCAGGAATCCATTATTTTTGGTTTCATTGAGTATAATTCAGTAGATTTTGGCAAATAAAGTATCAAACTGTAACTTGAAGTCTCTTATATGAACATGCAAAAACAGAATTATCTAAGCTGAAGCTCCTCCACAGCAGCTTTGTAAGCGTGGGGCATATGTTGGACCACCATGTATATGTTTTTCGTTTTTGTTACAATTTGATACATTGTGTCTTACATGGGATGAAAATCACTCCACTCTAGTTTTGAATTTATTTATTGAATTTATAAAAGGCGACCAAATTAAATTTAAAAACCTAGATATTATTTGTGAATAACACTGTTGTCCCATTATGCATTTTTATATTGTATAGATAAGTTAAATATGTTGTAACCTGCCATTTTTGCCAAAATACACTGGCCAGTATAACAAAACCAATGTTTTAATGTTGAAAATGAATAAAATGGAATAGAAAGAAAGCCCGCGGCTTTTTTGGAATAATTTTAGCAAGTGTTGCAATTAATTTTCGTCATTGTAAGACTAATATAACGAAAAATTGATTAATTGAATTTATTAAAATTGTCATGATAATGCCATTAAATTTAAAGCTTGACATGCGAGCAGATGATTTTTTATAAAATTTCAAACTTCTGTTCATGTTCAATTGATTATCTCAAAGGATACTGAAATTGTAAACATGTGCATTATTTTATCCAATAAACACCCTGTATTAAAGGTTCTTGTTCATCCGACATGCTTTGCATACAGTTACAGCTCCTTCCTGCTTTCATCTTGTTCTTTTGCCTATTTTCATTGGCCCATGAAAAGGCGGATATTTGCATTTTTGCCGCGCAAAGCATACTGTATGAACAGGAGCCTTTAAATAGTGAGTCTCGAATTGCTTTTGACATTTCGATAAACCTCTGCGGAGTTTATGAGAGGAAATACAGTAAGAACCCACCAATAAGAAGCTGATTTTTGGCATTAATTTAAAGATTATTTTTGAAAATTAATCAAAAGAGTTAATTAAAATGATGGAAATCATTTCAGATAATAGAGGAGTATTGCTATGACTTTTCTTTCACATTATTGGCAGCATACATTAGCCCAACTCTGTCAAACTTCCTAAAATATTAAGAAACCACACAGTTTCATTTCAAAAACCAGTTTCTCATTGGCGGGTGCTTACTGTACTGTAAGGATGCTGGATGGACAATGGCATTTAAATGAACCTTTCCCGTGTTTATGAGAGGAAATACTGTGAGGATTTTTTCAATCATAATTTGGTCAAAGCATAGTCAATAGAAGTTTCTTCTATTGACTATGGTCAAAGATTTTGATATTTTCTTTGGACTGCATAAACAAACTTTTGCTGGATTGAAGCAACTTATTCAAGCAAAATATTTTTAGATTTCAAACATCTTTGTAATTCGATTGTTTCGATCAATTAAATTTGCAACATATTTCAATTTTAGAGGTAATATACAAACGATGCAGATTTTATGGCTGCAATAAAATAATTTGTGAGGGGGCTTTTCAACAATATACGCACTTAAAGTTTTGGTTGGCAGCTTTTAAAAAAATAAGATTTGAAAAATGTCTACATAGTATTGTGGCAGCATGGTCTTACTAGAGTCAAGTGTCGTAGTTACTGCTGTGTTTCTTTCCTTGCAATGTTACCTAATTGTAGCCTTAATTCGAGGATTTTGTGCAACCGTCGTCTTAATGGGCAATTTGACACAAGAAATAACTTCAAAAATTCGTCCTGTGATTAGTTTGGCAGAATGGCCTTAAAAGATTCAAGCGTCGTAGTTACTGAAGGGTTTCTTCCTTTCTGTGTTACACACTACAACCTTGACAGGATGATTTCGAGCAAACGTCGTCTTGACAGGACAATTTCATACAAGCAAAAATTCGTACATCAATTAGTTTGGTAGCCTTGACAGGACGATTTCGTACAATCATCGTCTTAATGAGACAATTTCGTACAAACTCTGTCTTGAAGCTGACATTGATGTTGCGTCAAATTGTTTTGTTTACGTCAGACTAATTCACAGCATTTCTAATCAATTTCAATGCAAGTGAAAGAAGGGTTGAAGAAATACAATTTTTACCTCACTGTGCGACATCTCTGTAAAATCTTGTAAGTATGACGTTTATTTGTGTACTTGTTACAGTGTTTTGATAAATTTATTGCATTAATGCTGCTGCTCATACAAATAGAGACGAATAATATCGAAATTTAAATAAATAGCGATGCCATTTAAATACGTAAAGATTGCAAGCCGTATCGAGCATATCAATATGCGCTCAGTAAAGGCTATCAATATGTATAAATATCGATAAATATATGCTCGAACAGGTAAACTCGAATCACCAAAGTATCTATTCGCATTCAGTGGTATTAAGATTTATTCATATTTCAATCTATTTGTTAATACAGTGATAGTTAGATAAATCGGACAGTAGATTTTTAAGTTTAAAAATTGGTATGGCAACATGGGTTTACAGTTAAACCTAACTCCAAGCTCCCGGTTAACTCAAAACAGTTTTGCATATCTCTGGAAAGCTTTCAGTGTTGATTTGACTTTGTATAGTTCCCGGGAAAGATCCGTTTTAATAATAAATTTTTTATTATTTGATTCCCGTTCTTGAGAGTTTGAGGAGTTTGAGATGGCATGGTTCAACCGTATCTGCTCAGGATATGTTTTGTTTGTAGTCGACAAAGCAAAAATAAATGTCGTTTACAATACACAAGACAGTTAAACTAATCTTCGGTGTGCGAATTGCCAATGTGGTTTGTTTTGTTCAGTATTATGTGGATGGGGGGAGGGGGGATACTGTAGATAGAACATACATTGACTAATAAATAGGTAAATTTAACTTTTCCGTCATTTTTTTTCACTTTCATCCTATTTTTGCAGAGGAAAGGAAGAAAGAACAGTTTTGAAGTCAAACTTGACGACATCATCTTTCAGAATTTATCCATGGAGTCCATGCCAGTGAAAAGATTACCTTCAAGGTTTGCTTTAATTTCCCATTAATTATTTTAACTGTCTAACACTGATTAATAATTAATCAGCGATAACTTTTATTACCCTTTTGATAAATTATTTTTGTTTATCTTCTTGCACTATGCGCTGTTCAAAGATTTCTCGGGCCAAGATCATAAAAAACGTTTTATTTTGCAACTTACTTTCACTTTTTATTTTCAGAGGTGCAACTACAGAAACACCAGTTGCTTCCGTGGAGTCTTCTGTGAGTCCTATCTTAATCCCAACAAACGTGAAAGAGAAAACAAATTCCCCAACACCAAACAGGAGAAGGTTGAGTCTTCCTGGAAGAGTCAAAAGGACAGAGAGCTTAGAGTTATTCCCGCATTTGAAGAAGATCAAAAGCACTCCATTCTCATTTGCACCACTTTGTCTTATTGGAAACACTGATTTAAGACACTTACACAAATGCTCAAGCCACAGTAGACTCCCTCATTTACACGATACTAGAAGGATGAGTTGTCCCGAAACTCAGTTTCATTCAATTCTTCTTGCAATAAAATTGGAGTCATCGGCAATGACAAGAGGAAGATGCCAGAGTTATCCATTGATGAAAGCTGATGATTGTTGCAAGTCCGGACGCTCCACAAATGATAGTAATGAAGCAACATCAGCATCTTGCACTAACTTGTCAAAACTTGCTAGAAGCGATTCTGAAGGTTTGAAAAACTCATTGCCTGAAAGAACGCTATTGCAGCAGATGACTGAGGCAAAATTGGTAAAAATTCAAGATTTAGAAGATAAATTAGCATTGCCACTGAATCTATTGAGTTCGTGTTCATCTCCGATAGAGGATTGGGACACTCCTTTGATAGAGGATTGGGACAAGTCTTTATTACAGAGTATTTCCGAAGAAGATCAATTACATTATTAGCATAGTTTTCAATCATGCAAAATGTGTAATTTATAAAATGGTTTTTTATATCTTAAAAAGTTTGTTTCAGAATTTGACTTCTTCCGTGTATTCGATTAATGATTGTACATTTATATTAGATAAATTACAAGCTGATTACAAATTGAAGAATTGTGTTGTATTTTAAGATTTTCTGACAGTACTTCTCATAGCAATGCTCACAAGCTCACCACTTATACCAATCGCTGCACTGAATACCAGGCACTGAATTATCAATTATGCTGCTGCAAATCATGTAAACATTGCAGGCCTTGTCCGAAGACGATAGAGTTAAAAGCTCTCGCGCTTGTAAAAATTTCCAATTTGTATAGTTTCAAATTATTTAAATACCACACGAAGAAATCTGTCAGAAGTGAATTATTTGCAGAATGAACTCTCTGCCTGAAGCAGTTGTGCAAGCAGACGTTAAACAATTTTAAAAACAAAATTGGTGAACATTGCAAATATTACGACCAATACTTGACAGATTTGTCCGGTTAATGCTTTCTAGTTTATTTTTTATTTGTTTGGACAGCGCTGGACGGATAAATTTTTGATGGTCACCTTAAGTGTATGTTGTTGTCAGTTGATATCTTTTATTCAGACGTGCGTTTAAACTGTCGTACAGGCATAAAAGGCCTAGTGTTTTAACGACGTTTTTATTATGTTATATTTTGAACAAAAAATATTAGCAAACCTACTTTCAGTCGAATTACCAACGAGTCAGACCAATTTTTTTTCGAAAGTTCAACCGTCCAAAAGTTCTGGATGGAAATCATTCTTCCGACATTCCTTTATAGTCTTGATGACCATATATAGCTGAATTTACACTGATGTTTTTGACATGATGCTATCTTTTTACATGATGCTATCTTTTGACACAATGTCAATTTTTGACCCCATCAATGTAAATCTGAGGACAGGGTAAAAAAATTAATGACTTCAAATTTGTGCATTGTCGTAAATTAGACTATGCAAAGGACTGATATTGTGTCAATTCTTAGACCATGCAAAAAATTACATGTCAAAAATCATATTGTAAATTCAGCTTCAGTTTGATATGTTTTCACAAATGATATAGTAGTGTTTCAACAAAGAGTGGAAGCTATCGAACACAATGTTTCTTGAAAATGAACCCAATTAAAAACATACCGCAGCAGAATAGAGCTACTACAAATCCAATACAGTATACAGTAGCATGTTAGTTGATAAAAATGATTATGTTTTATAAATTTCATATTGTGAATGTGAAAGTCTGTTTCAAAAGTCTTTTTGTTTGAAATTAGTTAAAATGTAGCCAGAGTTGTTGGTGCTGCAAACTTTGGAAGGAATACCAATGACTATTGAAACAAACTTTACAAAACTTCAATGTTTCAAATTTAATGTTTACTGTTAGATCTTTAGTTTTAATTTTCTTCCTTTTCTAACTTGTCTTTTTTCTTTTTCTTCTTTTTCTCTTTCTTGGCTTTGTCACCACCTGACTCCCCTTCTGCATCACCATCTTTAGATTTCTTCTTCTTTTTCTTTTCTTTCTTCACTTCTTCTTCGCTTGCTTCCTCTTTCACTTTCTTCTTCTTTTCTTTCTTCACCACTTCCAAATCTCCGCCATCAGTTTTCTCTTCCTTTATCTTCTTCTTCTTCTTCTTATCTTTCTTGCTGTCATCTTCACTGCTACTGCTTGTTTCATGTTTTCGTTTCACTTGATCAGATGCACCTTTTTTCTTGTTCTGTGAATTCAGTGCTTCTTGTAGTAACTGTTCTGCATTCATGCTCCCATAATTCTTGTACTCCTTCCATTCTTTAGGTGTTGTATCGTTTGGCTTGCCATGTTTATCCAACTTTCCTGCAACAATGAGCTTCTTCTTCATTGATGCTTTCGGGCCAAGACCCCATTTCCTTGGGTAGGTATCTCTCTCCATTATCACTCTCTTTATCTTGGCAACAACTCCATGATCACATGTTGCAATGGTAGCAGTCGTCATCAGAGCATTTCCAGTGGCAATAGCTTCTCCTTTTGTCGTCATCATAACAACTTCACCGTTTATCTCAATGCCATTCTCATATCTAAGAAGACCTGGCAACATCAACTTAGCACCATAGCAAATTGCATTCACAGCGCTATCTTTGACAACCAGTCTTTTGTGTGTAACCAACAATGCCTCTAGAGGTTTAATTACTCTTCGTAAGTATGTTTCATCTTTGCTGTTGTCATAGTGCCATTGTGCATCAAGTACATCATGCATTGTGACAAGTCCTTCATTTTCAGATTGGATACCTGAACGAACTCGTCTCAACTCTTGCATGTGAGCACCAACCCCTAAAATAAGGCCCAGGTGAACACACAATGTACGAACATATGTTCCTGCTTCACAGCTGATCCAGAATATCCCTAAGTGCCGTTCAGTGTCATATTCTAAGAGCTTACTTTCATAAATTGTTCGAACACGCAACTGGCGCTTTACAGCAGATATAAGGGGAGGTCGTTGAAACATTGCTCCTGTCAGGGTTTCCAAAGCCTTTCCTAGTTTCCCTTCATTCTCGATTGGACCATGAAGTCTCACAATACACACATATTCTTTCCCTGCACCTTGCTGTGACTTCACCAACCTTGTTGCTCTATCTATACACACAATCAAACACCCAGTGACTTTGGGGTCAAGTGTGCCACTGTGGCCCGTTTTCTGAACCCTCAAAATTTTCTTCATCCATGCCACAACTTCATGTGATGAAGGATTGGCTGGCTTGTCCAGATTGATAAAACCTGATGCCATGTAATCTTTGAGTTCTCTTTTAAGTGGTGAACTGCCGCAAGGTAAAGGAGTATAATGACCTGTCCTCACATTGAGTTTGTCATAATTTTTCAACAACAAAGGCCACTGTGAAGTGTCCAACTTTGTAGTGATGGAAGTTGGCTTTATAAGAAAATCTTCTTGGTGCTGAGATTCCCCAACGTTCCCTTCCGTAATTCCATTTTCTCCGCCTTTATCTGTCTGCTTTCTCTTCTTTTTCTCCTTAATTTCACTAACATCAGCCATGTTTTCTGATCACACGCTGCAAAGGCAAGCACGTTGTTTTGAGTGACAGTGCTTTGAGAGGTTTTTCACCCAAACGAGACAGATTAATAATGATGCCTTCTTTTTACGTGTCTCTTTTCTGAGAAAGTCAACAAGTGTGCAGTTCACTCAACAAAGTCAAGTCACAGAGCCATTGGAACTAAGAGGAATTTTGTTAATGCTTTCATAATGGGTGAGAAATTTCAGCCTAGCTAAGTTTATTTCTTTTTATACAAGAAATTTTATGCATCCATCAATCCTGGATCATGCCGTGCGAGCCCAAAATACTTTTGGCTGTTTCTGAAAAAAAATGGCTAGGCCCTGTTCTTGTTGTGTTCTTCAATGATCGAATAATCGTGGTTGCCCAAACAGATGAAACCTATTATGATACGGTACGATTAGGCTACCTCAAAACAAACACCGCCACCATCAGCCAGTCTGGAGACCAGTCTGCAGCAGAGTTTGCTACATGCAGGTTCACAATTACATGATTGCATCTCTCATCAAGACAGAGGACACTACTGATTAAGGGGCACTTGGGGTAGTGTCGGGGCCCCCGAAAATTCTTCAATTGTTTCCATGGCGTTTTTTTCGCACATTGGGAAGATTTTCCATGCAAAATACATGTTTTACTTTCCTCCACTCCAGTCTGGATACACAGGAAAATATGGATTTTTCATATAAGCTCTGTGTGGCAAAATATACCCGCTACCTTTCTTTTGCTTAACATGAAAGCATCATGGCACAGAAGAAACTGCTATTTGTTCAAGAGTATCTGTCCCTCCAAGCATGACCCATATTACAATCTTTTTTTGTGCTGTGCAGCACAGAAGGAGGTGTTTTTCCTTTCCCAAAATTGTATGACTATGAATATAAGTAGCCTACTGTACTTGTTACAGTTGATCACATGATCTGATTGTGTAAAAAGAAACCTACTCAGTAAATTGAATAAATGTTCAAGTTTATAAAAAAAAATTATTTGAATTAATGAACATTAATCAGAATAAAAACCTCTCTATAATTCAATCATGTTAATTCATCGTGTGAGTTAAATGTTAATTTTTTTCATGCCAATTCAATTTTGAGGTTTTTCACATGAAAAGTTATATTACAATTTTTTTCCCTATCCTGGTTATAAATCGTAATGTAATTATTGCAGTTAAAACAATTATAGCTGTAAGGATATACACAGTATTGCCATATCATGGTGTTTTGACCTTGTTGTTAACATTCCATCATGCAGTAACAATAATAATCAAAATACAACACAAATAAAAGCACCAAACTGTTAAGGTTTTTAGTGCGCAGGAAGTGGTTGTGGTAGAAAACTGTGCAAAAAATATACTGTCTACAAATGTGAGGAATTTATTCTGGAAATTAATTACTTCAGTGGCTATTTATTTGACATTTACCTTCGTTCTGGGCAAAATATTCTCCAGGGGACCAAATCTTTACAGACTGAAAAATCAACAAAAATGGTTGCATGAGAAACATGTTCTCTCTGCAGACCAAAGTTTTCAGCTGACAACTCAAGAGAAATGAACGAAATAATTTTGTACTACTGCAAAGATACCTTATGGCAGACTTTCTTTTTTTGTTCTTAATGACATAGTAAAGGCCAAAATTGACAGTACTGCATGATGGATCTGTAAGATCCTTGCAATGATGTATGTAGTTGCACATAAAAACTAAAACCTGAAATGATTTTTTATAACATGTCTCCAATTAGCAGTACAGATATAAATGGGACACCCTTTGAATTTAGGACACTGTGAAGGAGCTTCAGATTTTGCTTGAATTTGCTATAAAAGGCTTCAATTTATAGTTTGAAGCCTTGTTTGCCAAAATCCACCAAATGACCACTGTGTTATTGTGTTACTCTACTCAATGAAACCTAAAATAGAGGATTTCTGCTGCCTGCAACATGCTGGAATGACTACATTTTATGGCTTTCAGAAAATCATAACATTGGCTTTCTTTTACAGCTCAAGGATTACTTAATTGATTTTGGCAAACAAGGTATCAAAGTTTATGAAGTATTTTTACATCATTGCCGTCTAACAGGAACGAAATTATGAAATCTCAAGCTCCTTCATAGCAGCTTTCCAAACGATCCTTAATGTGATAAAATGAATCCACAACAATGTAAGATACTTACAAGAAATGCAGACATGATAATATAAAGTAGAAACACCGCAGCTCAATGTGATACACTAACCTGTTAGAACATGATTCCTTTGTAGCTATTGCAACAAAAGCATCATTTTTCGTGGCTTCAGCGCTGACTCTTATTGTGTTTGCTGGGATGCAAATCTTCAAAAATGAGTTAGGATCAGGAAGATTAATGACAATTGTTGGTGGACTTGCTGCTTCTCATCTCTTTGTTTTTTTGCTGACTGTATCTTTTTCTGTATTTTTGTATACTTATGTTTATAAGTCACCAAAATTCTATTTTGTTATCAACATTGTTATTTTTTTGCTTTCGCGTAGAGGAAGGGTCAATCTATTTTTCACAATATTGAATATTTTGGTTCCATCTTAACACTAAAATTGAGCGTTTTTATGAGCAGCCTGATTTTGATGCTCACTTATCATCAAATCTCCTTTTTGTTCATTCCTACCTTTTATATTGTTTTAAAATTTTAGAATTATTATGTGAAAGGATAGGATCCTTTTATAAATCATATCAAGAATGTTTTTTGGCCAGAATTACAAAATGATTTGAAGGTATAACTCAAATTTAGATTTTTGAAGCTGTAATTACTTATCATCTTTTCATGTGAGCAAAATAGCAATAGTTTCTCAAATTGATTTGGTATTTGCAATGGTTGGCAAAAAAATGAGATTGCAGGGTTAAATGTTCTTTTGAGATTGCAGGGTTAAATGTTCTTTATTATATATATTTTTATTCATTGTT
Organism: Phacellophora camtschatica; assembly: GCA_036873815.1. Taxonomy (NCBI): domain Eukaryota; kingdom Metazoa; phylum Cnidaria; class Scyphozoa; order Semaeostomeae; family Ulmaridae; genus Phacellophora; species Phacellophora camtschatica. Next base: position 19,455 of record JAYJMH010066201.1, on the reverse strand, counting down.
TTCCCCTAGCAAGGAGTTAAGTTTCTTTTCTCTTCCCCTGGTGTAACTAAAATGCTAATTGTTGCATTGTGAGATTTAACATAATGTTAACAGACACAATTGCATTCAATTGCATGTTTCTTGAATGAAAAAATGAGAACCTTTAACTGTAAGATTTCATGCAAGCTATTTCATTTTTATTTTGATACGTTGTTATTTGTATACGCCATAAGTAGGAAACAAGGCACCAAACTGGGATGAATGTAAAGTATGTATTGGGAAATAATCTTGGAGCGTAGACAGAAGGAGGAAGGAGGAAAGGATTAACCATTACCAGCTGAACGACATAAAATTCGATATTCAAATCTAAGAACGTATGTCTTTCATTCAATGCATTTTGTGCTTCGATACTCTTGTCTAATTTGGAATTGTGGACAATTTGTTAAGAAAGCATTAGAAATCCCAGCATGCTGTTTTGTCTCTGTTACAAATAAATTATCAGCAAATTGATTACTTGCATTTTTGTTTTATACCTTAATGAATATACAGGCAATTAGCAATTTGGAACGTGTTTTGTTTGGTTCAGGCTTTCAGACGAAAATAATTCCAGAAGGTACGTATGTACTGCAGATAAATTTTTCGTTCTTTAAACACACGTGCTGTGTTGTTTTTATTTAATTTTATGAAATGTAACCATCATGGGGATACTTATATAAGAACAGAGGTGAATTTTGTAACACTAGTGAAATTGACACACTTGTTTTAAAGCGATTATCCCTTGACAACAAAGCGAAACTCTCTCAATTGGAAAACGAAAACATCTCCTCCGCAACATTGTTTGTTTTCGTTTTTCAGTTGAGAGAGTTTTGTTTTGTTCTCGAGGGATAATCGCTTTGAAACTAGTGTCAATTTCACTGTTGTTACGAAATTCGCCTCTGCTCCGCTCAAGTGGTTCGTATTTTTGCTTAGATTTTTTTTAAATACGGGTTTGGTTTTTGGCATTAATTTCTGTTTTTGACCTGTTTTGGCATGAATATGAATCATAGACATGGGTAATTTTTGAAAACCTTGGCGGCTCGTCTAGGTTGTCTCCTCCACAATGATGAAGTACCGAACCCCTGGTAGTTACGCGTTTTATATTTTTACTTTATCAATCTAAAACTACAAAGAAAGGTGTACTTGGTGCAGTGAGTTTGTCACCACATTTTCATAAAGTTTGGTGTTTAACAAGAAGTGTCACTTGTTCTACGTAAATATGTCACTAATTCCAGGTTGATAGAGGGACCTATTTTGTGGTCCACTATCATATTTAACAGCACAGTTATGCATAAAAAACACAAAACTTAGCGTTACGAATAATTGATTGACAGAGGCTGGCTTTAATTGACAGAAAGTTGATGCTGACAACTTTAGTAATTTCCATTTTCTTAGAAGTCCTTTAACCCAGCTAATGGTGAAATTCACTGAATTGTGGAATCACAACGATTGTTCGTCACGATCAGTCACTATACATGCGTACCCTATTGTGCGCGCGACATTTTCACCTAAACGAAAAGCAAATTACGAAACCTCCCCAATTCACTGCGGGATTATTATCATCCCGGAATGAGATTTCCCATTTAAAGTGCCTCTTAATACATTTTATTTGTAGTTGCCTCGTGCCTCTTGATTGCAATGTTTGCTGCTGGACTTGTGCACAGGGTTTGTGTCACAACCTGGTTAGTAAAAGTTAGAATTTTATTCTCATTATATATACTGGATTTTAAGTACATTTAGAAACCCTTAATTATGAAATTCCAATTTTCATTTATTTTGTGACGGAAGAAAGATTGTATGGCCGTGAATAAATTTAAAATTATGTATTTGCTGGTATTTAAAAAATGGTTATTGCAATAAAGAAAACAAAAATGATAACGTGTGGAAATGATTTGTGAGATTACTGTTCTGCTTCTAGACTAAATATAATAACTCTATCCCATTCAAAAACCAAAAAGACTTCCATTTCTCGATTTGATTTCTACAGATTGTCAAATCTGGAGTTCGACAATGGGCTGTGGGGAAGCATGTAATGTCGCTTAAATAAATGATAATTATGTTTATAACAATTCAGATATAACCTGATTGTTTCCTTTTACTTGCTGAGAAATCATATCTTTGATCGGCCTAATATTTTGCACTGTGCTTGCCGCCATTTATCTTTTGAATATAGCCTTCCTCCCACCCATAACACAGTTCACGTGAAAAACATTTGAATCTGATTTGTGAATTTCCTTAATTTGAAAGATTTTGGGTTTATTATTTTCTTAAGGCTGTGTCTGAATTGCGAATTTCTTTAGTTACGAAGGCCTTTTGCACTGAGGTATACGTAATTTGGAGGCTCACACTTTAAAGTCACGGTCATAGTTTCAATAAAATATATGAATGATATATATGATATATTTAGCTTGTATAATGAATAGTAAAAGATAGCTTTCGAAAACTTGTTACATTTTAAAAGTTGGCTCGCAAAAATATGTGCAATGTCACAAATAGTAAGGGAAAATTCAGAAACGAAACCGCTAAAGCCTAAGAAATTAAGAGGTGTTTAATGTATTGTTAGAAATGTTTCCGATACCAGTAATGTTTCTGACCATTACTATATGTATACTTTAAATGTTAGATTTTTAAATAATGGTGGAGTTCGTCGGTAGTAAGATAGAGTTGTGTTTCTATCAAAGCTTAGGTCCTCGGGCCTTTGCCTGACAGTTTCTCACTCCATAGCTAAAAACTAGAAATTGTTACATTTTTGACCCCATCCCAATGACGTATTGTTTTTGCTTTTCCAGCTTTATATTCTCGATTGCTGCACTGTACTACTTAAACAATTTGTCAAGTCGAAGATACAATGTTGTCACTCCTCAATCAAAACCTGTTAGCAAATCCAGGAAAGGCCAGTAACACTGAACTTTTGCCGCTAGGTTTGTTGATCGTTGTGTAGATGATTTGTAAGGGATCATTTCTAATAGGGAATCTAAAATATTTTATAAAATTTTGTTCGTGATTTTGCCTCTTCTTTTAGTTCACTTTCTACGGGAGAGAGGAGAGTGAGGGTTGCTCAAAGATCCCACTATATCAGTTCATTTTTCCCTATCTAGGCCATGCGATCCAGTGCAAAAATGTAAAGTGAAGAAATAACAGGAGCTAAATATGACTTCACTCGGTTGCATTGAATTCACGAAATTGACTAGAAGTCCATGATATGTTTTCAATTCATTTCGAAATCTAAGAAAAAATGTTTTTGATTTCTTTATTTGGATGCCATACAATCATCGCAGGCTCTAAATCTTTGTTAATCTTTTGGCCATCTTTCTGCGTTGTTTTTACAGGATGGTAACAATCGGAATTTGCAGGATAGCCCAACAAATAACGGAACTTTTTTGGTTCACCCGGTATGCATACTCAAATTGAATTACGTACAGGGAAACTTTTGTCAACTTTTTATATCTACTCAAAGAGAACTATAGCCTAAAGAATACTTGGCTTCATTCAGGCTATGCAATCCAAAATGAGATATTGTCGTCAGGTCCTCTTTATGAATGACAGTTGCAATGGACATTTTTTAAAATTTTACAATAACATTGACAAAAAATTAACCGCACAAAAACGTATTACTAGACAAAAGTAAAAATATTACAAACAACCACTGCCGAAGACATCATTTCGCAGCATTAACCAAATGTTCTAGAAAAGAAATCTTTGCCTCAATTATTACTCTGTTTTCAGTTATATTCAAGTGGAGATTCCGAACAAAAGCAGGTCACAGAGGGTAAATTTGCATGAGTACATCCCCCGCTAAAGCTCATTTATCATGGGGGGATTTGTATTGAAGTTCTGATTACTTCAGGAGCATTGAATTGTCCATGAAAGAATTACTTTATTCTTTAAAAAGTATGTAATTTGTTTATTTGACGATTTGGGAATTTTGGAGAGTAAACAGACGAAGACTTTTCCAGACAACGTTTAATATCAATGCCCTGAATGAATGTCAATGAATATGAATGTCAATGCCCTTGCAAGGAGGGGATTACCGAAAACTGAAAATGTCTGGTTTTTTAATTAAATTTTTTTTCCATAAAGACGGTCAGAATGGCCTATAATGGCCCATAGTCTTTTTTATTCGCAAGTCGTGCTAGTTAAGCGTTATTTTCGACGCACTCAATGAACTGGCTTGAGCGCATAATGAATTTGTGGTTTGTTTTTGTGCTGAACAAAGCAAGAGACGCATTATTTGTCTGCTGGCATAGACTTGCTCCAAGTCTATTTTGCAATAGGAAAGAACTAGTGTCTGCGTAGAAATACGCTGCGGAGAATACGCTGCGGAGGAAGAATATCCTGCGCAACGTATATTTTCTCCACAGTTACATTTTCTTTTTTTAACGAAATAGACTTGGAGAAAGCTACGAAGCAAGTCTACTGCTGGCGTGGAACTTAGAAGAACAGGACGAAACGCCTGAATGAGGAATAATAGCCCTTCTAAATTATCATAATACAACTAGAAATCTCCATACAAATTTAAATTGGTTTTTAAGTGCCTGTTTACAAGGAGATAAAATCGTCCAAGTATCGGGACCATCCTATCACTGGAAGTTGATTTAACGAGCGTTTACAATGGATTTTCTTTGTGTAGGATCATCCTAGAATGCATATTAAAGATAATGCATGTATGATGTTCATTCTATACCATGTATATATGATCATCAAATATGGAGGAGCAGCATACTAAGAAAACCGACCACTTAGATCAGAGAAGCAATTAAAAATATTGCGAAAATGTTGAGGAAATATGGATTGTTAAAGAACCACATGATTTGCATCAAAAACTTAAAACCAACATTGAACAAACAATCCGATTTAATTGCCGGTAAATTGTTTACTTAGTTGTGGCGCTTTGATTTAGACTCCAAAATTATTCATAACAGTTTAGCCAAAATAAAATTATCCATACAGCCAACTAGTTTTCAATCAGATTTGCTTGAAAATTATGTTTGTTAGAATAACATTGAAACGTTTCTCAATAAATTTATTATCGCTAGTTTGAATATAGAATGTTACAAAAAGAATATTCTTATTCGTAATACACTATTTTTTTATAAGAACCAGATCATTTTTGCTGAGGCTCGGTGTTCTTAGATTTCTCAGAATTTGAGGCTCGGATGTTCCTAGATTGTTCCTATTTTTGCACAGATGATTCTTCTGTAATTTTATCAACAAAACATAGGAAACATTCGTGTTTGTATAGTATCACCATGGGATCACACGTGCTTCTATGTACAGTAATTAATTTACATGGTTAGTAATATACTCACCGAAACTAATTATATAATACGTATTAAATATTTCGGAAATCTTGGATCTAAGACTGGGCATGTTCTTAATCTGTTCTTATTTTTTTGAAAATTGGAGCCTCGATGTTCTTATAAAATGTGTTCTTGTGATACAAAAGAGTGTATCATCCTAGCAAGCGAAATTGTTAGTGGCGTTTGTTGTAATCCCAGTGCAAAGGCAAGATCATTCGAGTACCCGACGAAAATCAGAGAGGAATTTGGGGTTTCCTTTCGAAGGAAACCCATTACAATACAATTTTGGCCGAAACTTCGTACCAATTGTCGGCAACCTTTTTGTATCTTTTCAGAATTTGTGCATTTATATCATATTGCCATTTACATGTATGTTTCGCTCGCGTGCGGTAACTTTATTTTATTTTAGAGAGAAATTATTTTGACATCTGCCTGACGTTTTTCCTCTTTGCAAATGAAAAAAAATCTTATATGGTTCAAAATGAAACAAAAGCATCGTAAAATTACAGAAAACACGTGCTCGTTTATGTGCTGAAAAAGGATAACGCAGAATACAAAGATATGCTGTATTCTCTTGATTTTTTTTAATCAAATTAGCTAAGTTGTGATAATGTTTATTCTAGCAAGAAACGTGAGGAATTTTGTTTGCAAACAGCACATCTTTTTATGTCATTGTGACATTTTAAAACACAACATGTTTATACGCATTTTCATCTGGCAGATTACGGTTTGAAGTTGTCATTGTTGCGTTTTGAAGAATAGTGAGATACTTTTAGGCAAGGCCCAAGGGCCTACGTCTTCCCTGGATGAGCAGTACCACTTGACTTGGGTAGAGTGGCGTGTCCTATATTTTTAGGCCTGCAATTACAGATTCAATAATATATTTTTGGTTCTTGTTGCGTCTAATATATTTCGATAATATATTCGATAATATTGGTTTTCATCAAAAAATATAGTTTCGGCTCTAAACATTAAAATCTGAAATAAGTTTTAAATATATCTTTCAATTAGATATATAATTTAATATGTGTTGGTAGGTCTGTGTTGGTTGATTTCGTAAGACATGCCTATGTTTGTAGATTTATCACGTTATCTCATGTTGATATACCCCCTGATAGATAACGTCCCGATAACTTCTTTGTATGATAGCCATATTTCTTCCGGGAGTTGACGAACATAATCTGCATAAATCTACAGTGCTTGTTTTGTGAACGTATGCGTTAAATGCAACATGAAAATATTTCAATTCAACAACTTTATATTATCATTTCATACTACAAAACTCTTGAAAGATCACTCATGTTTTGTTGTTTTATCTATTATCTGTTCCCATCTTATATTTTCAGGTTCAAAGACATCCTTTTAATATCATAATGAATATTTGAATAACACATGAATTATTGAGTAGCCTACATGTCATGTGAATGCATTTCCTTTTGTTTTTTTCTTGCATCTTTCCTTGATAATTCTTTCATACTTAGCGTTCCCGTTGTTCTGCAATGCCAGATGCCATTTTCATTTTTCACGTATTTCGTCAACATCATTTCATTCAAAGGGATAGCATGGCTACTTTCAAGGAAATGTTGAAGCATGCTTGCAAATTCGTGAGACTACAGATTCAAAATTGTATACATACGATTTTGAAGGGTAAACATATAGTTTGGGATCCAGTCTTCTGCAATCACGTTATCACGTTTACATGGCAAAAGCTGAAAAATAAAATAGCCTTCACATGTCAGCTTTTAAATAAATTAAAAAATCACCATTCGTTTCCTAGTCCACATTTTCACATTAAAACAACCTGCTTGCTTCTATGTCGACTTGGACAGTTAGATAAGTAAATTTTTAAATTTTAAACAATAAAGTAATATTTAATTCAAAACCGCCATTCAAGCAAGCAGTTTGTTTTTATGTCAAAACATAGACTGGAAATTTTAAAAAATTTCAAATTTACTTGAAAGCTCACGAATTAAGGCAATTTTAATTTCAAGGGATGTGACTACAGTTGAGATTTGCTATCTCAAACCTTTACGGGAAACAAGAATTTTCTTGAGAGAGCCATTGCCCGTAAAAAAAACTAGGGGGTGGAGTTTTGTTCAGGTCGGTATTCATTGTTAACCAAAAATGGCGTAAAACTGTTTGGCTATGTCAACTTGGGCTGGATCCTCCCCCGAATAAAAATAACAGCGAATTTCAAATGCTTGTTTATCATACTTGTACATGGTCTTCCTTCTAATTACCGTGTTTGTTTTGGGTCCTCTGTTTTTATCAGATGATGGTCCTGGAGACTGGGTTTTCGGATGACTTATAATCATGGTCTTCGGCATTTTTCGTTACAGTATCATGGGACCTACCCTGGGTACATAGGACTCAGATTTCTTGTATTCCATATCCACATTCATTACCATACCTTGATCTTGAGATCAGGCTCACCGGAAAAAATTGAAAAACCAAAAAAATCGAAAAATAAACTCCTGATCTCAGGCTAGGTTAAATTCATTCCATCACATTTTTCCCGTAAATAGTGCTCAATCCTATTCTCACACCGCCCAGGCAGATTATTTTTAAACTCGGACGTCCTGATAAGACGTTTCAGAATCATAGGTTTATCTTTTTTCATCTTCTTAATTAGTGATGCTGCTCAAGCTATAAAGCTTCTTTTTCATTCAAAGAAGGATTTTTGCATTTTTCTTATTGTTTTGATTAAGCTTGTTAGTCAAGCATGTCTAATTTGACACATGTGTTGCGTTGGACTCTTTGCTCTTTGTTCTTTATTCTTCTTTGAAACTCTCCTCCCTTCACGGCCTCACAACTTTCAACACAAGAAATAGTCTAAGGACGAGCCTATTCAGGGTCTGAGCATGGGAATTCGGACGCCAAAATATTTGCAGATCTTTCTGTTGGTTTGCTTTTACAATTTACTCAACATCGTCCGCGCAGCGTCGAATAAATTGTAAAGGCAAAACGACAGAAAGAAAGTTACAAAGAGAAGACAACGATAAGACAAAGAAATTATTCAATTAATGTGGTTGGAAATAATCTGCAACTACCATTTTGGCATCCGAATTCCCATGGTCTGAGTAAGTAAGCAACACATCACTCTCAGCTGCTTCTTAAATTCTTTATTGTGGTGACTCTTGTGTTTATTACTGTCAGTAGAATGGTAGATCTTTGACTGTACATTTTTCCCCTGATAAATCAGCAAGAAACTAGTACAGAGATAATTGTCAAAAGGTTTAGGAAATTAAAATTTACTGTTTAGTTTTTTCCACTAAAAACATTGCATCTTTGTGAGAAGTTTTGATTTGGCCTCATAGTCAAAGAAAGTGTGTATTTTAAAAACTTTAAAAAGTATTTTCAGAAACTTTCAGTACTCGATTTATAAAAAGTTGAAAATACTAAAGCGTTCCTAAATTCCTCGGTATCTTGGAAAAAAGGGAATATATTTTTATGAAAATTTTGGCTTCTGTGACACAATCTCCTAAAGGCGCATTAAATTAAGAAATTGAAAGAAGCTTTTTTGAAATGCGCGTTTCTTTCGTAAAGGAACGGATTTGTAAAGAACTCGAAGTTGAGATATACCAAAAAATCTGCGAGATTTACCAAAAAAATCAGTTCATTTTTTTTTAAATCAACATCAACGTCAGTCAGTTTCGTGGCAAGATTTAACTTTGAACTTCATTTTGATAAAAACATGAAGAATCTCAAGCCTCAGTTTCAAGTGAAGGCTCCTCATTAAGAAAAACAGTAATACAAGAGTTAGCTGCTTTTCAACCATGAAAAGCTTACTGTTATTGGCAGTTGAAATTTGTAAAAATGTTTTGGAAAGCTGGGCAATTTAGATAATTTATAAAATGTCTTTTTAATAAACTTTCTTTCATTAATATTTAGTCCTACACGAAACGTTGTAGTTATGCTGTCACTGATGTTGGGTATATAGTTCAGTTCACGTAAAATGACTAATTAATGTGGTTCCGGCTCTGGATTTTCCTTTCTGAATTATCCTTTCTGTTGTTCCGGCTTCTGAATGATCCGGCTCTGAATTAAAAACTCGCCTGTGTAAAAACATGGGCTGGAAATGAATGATGTTTCTGTAAATTTATATGAAAGCTCACGGATTAGGGCAATTTTAATTTCAGTTTTTGGACAACTAAACGTAGTCGCAGATGACTGGATGATATTCCGAACCATAAGTTTGTTCTTTCGATGTCATTTTTATTAAAATTTAAGTTTTGTAACCGCACGGATTTTGAGCTACAGTACTTCAAACGGAGATAGTTTTTTTGGGTGGTCAACCGGGTAATTTTATATTATCAATTACTCGCATAGATTTTTTTCTTTTACCTTAATTCTGATTTCACTATCAGTTCAAGTAATTTGCGTTTTCATTTTGAAGCAAAGAACATTCGAAGATCGTTTAATTAGCCATTATATATGTTTTTGCAAATGTCGGTGATGAGCACAAATCCCGTTGTTAATTTGTACGTTTTTGGCAAACCAGCAGTAGACGAAGAAGGCAGGTGTCAGCTACGTCGAGAACAAGATTTTATTCTTGCGCAGGACAAAAGGGTGTTAGCAATTATTAATGAGCAAGGATTATTGTGAAATTTTTACATCATTTCCAGTTGAAATACCAGAACAAGGACTCCGTGGAAAGTCAATTAAGTAAGTGCATTAACTTGCTCCTCATGCTAATATTTTATTCCGTTTATATTTCACTCTCTACCTGGTGTAAAATCTTGCTATTGCTGTTAAACTGACAGGTACTTTCAGCCTTGGAATTTTGTTGCGAATACAGCTTTAATTTGTTTGTTGAACATGTTGCAGACAAGCTGAAGGTTGGATGCCGCTGAATTGTATGTGAGATTCATTTGTTATTCATCGAAATTCTGAAGAATTTTGAAAACCTGTTACGCGCGGTTTGATGGTTTGATGTGTTATGTTTTTATCAAGATTAATTATGATACACATATACTATAAAATGTATTAGCATTCGCCTTGTTTGGGATTTTGGATGTATGCGTCAGGGTGTTGCCGTTTCGTCAGTAACTTGTAGCTTGTTAGTAAATATATAGCTACTTTGATAAACATTATTCTCGCATGGCTCACAATGTTATTTCAGAACTGTGTTTATATTTTCGAGATACTTATCGTAAGGTAAGTTCAAGTGAATAAAGAAGATTCGTGTAATTTCAGTTGATCGAAGACGCCTCAAAATTTGGAGCTGTGTTTACTTCGTTTGATATCTCGTATCTTACTTTCATCTGAATTTTACTCGGATCTGAATTCTGTATCTGATACAGGATTAAGGATTTATACAACATGCTCGGAAGTTTCCGTGCAGATCATTCAATCGAATTGTAGTATGCCTGGCAAGAATTTCGGTAGCCATTGATTGCGGACAGATCAACACATCTGAAGAAGAGACATATCATTTCTAATCTTAAACTCTGGAATCATCCTGCAAAGATCTGTTTTGATGACTAATTTGTCAAAATTTTATTCAATTGCTTTGTTTTGAAAGTCGAACTTCTGTTGATATGAATTATCCGAGCTTTTAAACTCGAGAAATCAAACTGGCCTATTTTTCAATGATATTGCAAAATATTGCCTGCACATGAAAACTTTTTCCTTTGTTCCTGTTTATGTTACGTTTTTTGATTAATTTTTGCGAAAGATTTTAGTTTAAGTTTGCATATCTTTTATTAAATATATTAAGCGCGAATTCAAAGAGATTGATTCTGATAGAAGCCAATTCAGCAGCTGCTACTGAGAGAATAGATCAAAAATCGTCTTATCATTCCATGTGAAATTCATAGGCCGAACGTTGTGAATTAGCACTGCGGTTAAATTTGTTGCAAGGAGATTAATTAGAACATTTACATATTTTTTCAGGTTGTAACACATTGAAGAATTTTTGCGAAGCTGCAAGCATAGTTGTCGAAGTTTGACAATCACAAATTGTGTTGTTTTCGCCTCCAAGAAAAAGAAGAATTTCCTTTGAAGATGTGTTGAGACACAGCTCGTTCTTAAATTTCGTTTTTACTTTTATGAGATGTCATAAAGAAGTTGATTGGTAAACCCAGTTTGGATTCGTGCAGAATGCATCCAAGGAAAAATTTATTTCTGTAATGGACACGAGTCTGTGCTTTCGTATTCCTGTTTGGCACTTGAAGCAATCAGATAAATCAAATTTTCTGATGAGAAATAATTAAATTGAAATGCTAGATGGAAATACAAGGATTATCATGATGAAGGTGTTTCACAAAGTATCTTGTTTTGTGCCTGATAGTTTAAAATTCACCAGATTGAGTTTTGCCATAAAACAGGTTATTGTAGAATAGGGTCTCGCAACTGCATGGTAATATTGTTGTAAAATCAATATCAGTACGCTCCATTGTTATTACAATCAAGAGAAAGCAAAATGGAGGTCACGATGGCTTTACAAAATACCACATACGCTCGAGTCAAAATGAGAGAGAATGGCTCTACTGCCCGGCTAAGAAGAAAGAGATCATCACTAATTCTAGAACCACTGTATGCTCAAGTAACTTACTTTGTAAGAGATGCTGCAAGGAGGCATTCGCGACGTGGGAAAAGGTCGAAAAAATCAGAAGTATTGATGAACGAAATTGGAAATGCTTTGCAGAAATTAGCAAAAGTTGGAAGAGGAATTGCATTTGATTATCCTGAGGTTCGACCTGAAATGTCTACAGCCTGTAGGAGCATCGAAGTGTTGGGTGGGTTGTTTTCTTTTCTTTTTGTTGTGATTTTGCTTTTTCTTCAGAAATATTTTGTTGAAATGAAGACAAGAGTTAAACCGTAGAATATTATGACAGGGCTGCTGTCTTAATCGCAACAAGAGATAAGTTCGATAAAGATGGTAGTTGGGGTGGAGATATTTTTCCGAGATACATCGCGTTGGCTCATAGAATTTTGGAAGACTCGTCTCAGGACTCCATTGCTCAACGACGGACTTACATAGTGCAATGTATCATTGTAAAAAATACCCCCGTCGCTATCGTCTATCGTAATTGTGTATTGCAGTCTACAGAGACGTAGGAACCGAGGGGCACCAGGGGCATGTGCCCCTCACTTTATTTAAAAATGGAAAAGTGCCCTTCAAATTAGAAAATGTGCCCTTTTTCAATGTTGAGAGGGGCCTTTTCTATAGCTGTAGCGCCTCTGATTCTTTGTTTATCTATGCTTGCCCAAATGGAAGAAAACAGCTTACTATGTGCCATTGTTTAGAGGCTGTCATTATAATATAAGTCTAGGCTTGATTATTTGGGTGGTCGCAATAAAATAAGGTGTGGTCATAGTGCCCTTCAAACTCATGTGCCCTCCCACTTTTGAAATGATGTCTACGTACATGGATGCAGGAGCAGGCTAAAGGCGTCGAGTCCAGTTACAAAGACAGGGTCAGCTAAAAGTGCTGAGTATCAAAAATACCTAAATAAGCTAAAATTATGGTTGGTTGTCTCGTAACTAATCACATGAAACAGTGGCCTTGTATTGGTCGTCCAACACTGTGCTTGTTTTCTTGTTTCAAATTTGGCCCACCAGTGTAATTGGCGCTTGCTCATAGTGAAAATCACATGATATTATAGTTGCATCAGATGCAAAATTCTCCTATGCTATAAAGGATTGAATAGAATACATTTCATGTTATTATATGCATGTGAAATGTAGGTTTTTTGCTTACCTTTACTTCTAACTTGTGTTTCTTCTTTTTAGGTAGAAAATTAAAGAGCACAGCCATTGATTTTTTCAGTTTCCCTTGTTCCCCGTATAAGAGACAAGAGATGGTTCGCTCTGCTGATTCACTGCTTGGTGGCGTCACACGTATGCTATACATTGCAGATATTGCCGACGCTCTCCGTTTGCAAGTATCTTTAAAACAAGTGAGTATCATATTTTAGTTAATGTCCCTATGTATTGAGTTATCTTTGGTCTATTTACGACAAAATAATATATTTCTAATTGTTTTCCTACTATTCAATGAACTTACCTAAACTTTTAAAATATAAGTTTAACTTCTTGTTGGCATTCAGTGCATTGGCAATCTTCCAAGAAGTTGAACTTTCAAGTAAAATGGGAATTTAGATTTGAATTAACACTGAAAGCTCTTAAAGGATACCCTGGACCTCCGATTATAAGCCCCAAAATAGGAGCCCCCCTTTATATAAACCCATCAATTTATAAACAATGATATAATATTTTTGCTATTTTTATCTGTATTTAAATAAACAAGTTAGTGCGTCTTCTGTGCACTAGAAAGTGGTCAATACATTTATGGTGCAGCAATATGGAAATATGTAAATAGAGACAGCACGTTTTAAGCTGTTACCCAGGTTTCATACTTATCATTATGATTACAATACGGTATGTATCTTTCGTTTTTATTGGAAGATTATCACTAACAGTAGTCCTCGTCCTTCTAAAATCCCCCCCCCCCCCCCAAAGCATAAGGCCACAAAAATATGCTCGAGAGTTCATAATCCGAGGTTTACGGTATGTATAGAAATTAGAGTTAACCGGGAACTCAAGTTAAGCGAGTTTGAGTTAGAGAGGTTCAACTGTTGTTTCTACTCTCAGTAAATTGACCTTTTAACCTGGTTCGTTTGTTTTTTTTGTTTGACTTGGATTTTGCGCCTCTTAATGGTAATTCGAACTTTGGACAACAAAACATTCGAACTTTGATAATAAAACTCTTAAAGCCTCGTTTCAACCAATCCTAGAACGTTGGGATAGCCAAGCCCAGAATTTGTCAGACCCACCTTTAACGCACGCCACCACCTTCACACAGCTCAAAGTGGCGGTTATCAGATCTAGCAGAGCGAATCGAGACTCGGGAAACAAGTCTATATTATACCAGGCTGACACACACTATAGCCTGACTGCATTAGGCCCTTAGTTTCGCTACTACTGCGAAGGAGATGCAGAGAAAAAGCCCCTACTAGCCAAATTACGACTGTGTAGTAAGCCTAGGCACACACCCCTGTTAATTTTTCATTCCAAAGTATACCCCGAGCCTCGTTTATAGTGAATAAAGCTTAATGTTTTTCCACAGGTAGTGCATCCTGTTAATTTTACATGCAGATGTTAACTTAATTCGCAATCGAAGATGCTACGAGTTTAATTATTAAATACTTCAACGAAGCAACGATTAGATATGATTAGATTGATTATACGAATAAATAGATTCAGGTAGATTTTCCACATTGCTCATAATTTCAGACAAGTCAGTGTTCTCATTTGTAAAAATATTTACTTTTCAACCATATGCAGTATAACCACGTTTAATTACTTTATGTTATTGATTGAGGGAGTTTTTGCTTCAAATTATTTTTGTTCGTGCGATTTCAAACCTTTTTTACTGGTAGCAAGGAATTTAGGCCCTGTTTTCCATGGTCAGTTCGTAAATTGCTCCGTTTTCAAATTACTTGGTTTGCAGAAAAACTCAAACTCTTTTTGGTGCTTCGATTCACTCTTGAAAGATGCATCTTAAAAATTTCAAATTTATCCGTTTTACCGCTTTAACTGCCTTTATAATATCCAGAAACGATTTTGCGTCATTTGATTGGCTTGGTTTTTATCCGTGCCTAATAGAAAGGATTAATTAAAGCACTTGAGTCAGTTACCCTATTATAATCATGCCTAAGTCAGTAATTTTTATCCGACTTGAAAACGCGGATTATCTTTAATTATTCGAAACCGCTAAGTAAACCCAAGCCAGTCAAAATTTTAAGATTGATCGGGAATAACTCTGCTCTCTGCTATAATTAACTGGGATAGCGTTCTCGCGGGTTTCCGTTTTCCGTTCAATTATATAGGCCTAAATATATTTTTATGAAAAGCTTCTGATCCAAAATTTTGTTTGACTCATGTGATACATGGTTTGCACATGTTAGGCTACTGAAAGGCGTATATTATGTTTTTATCAGTTGTGTCCAGAAGCGATGCACAACATGAAATTTAGATTTAAAAAGGAAAGGCTCTAACAGGTTACTCGTAGGAAGCGTGGATGAGTTGGACAAAATAAACGATTAGAGTAAGATAACAAAGACAACGTAAAAACGAATAAATTTTAGGATGATGTGCTAATATTTTGTCATGGCATATCAGGCTTCCTCGGAGAAGGATTTCCAACTTTATTTATAGATAAGTAGTAAATTAAACAGTGATGGCGCTGAAATTCTTCAGACAAAGGAGCTGGGCCCATCCACAAGGGGGCTGGAATGTGGCAGCAATTATCTTGGCTCCAGGCTTCATTAACTTCCGACGTGAGGGCTAATTCCCTCCAATGGATTGAAAACTTTTATTACTTACTTATAAAGTCTAAAAAGCTATTCTGTTGCATTATGCAATTTATAAGCAACTGCTTTACAACCAAACCTAACAAATTTCATCTAAAAATTATTTCTGAACTTAGTATTAATATGAGGCATTTTGGCCCACTTATGTTTGTTTGTTTGGTTTTTTTTCCATATTGCTTTTCCATTCACCTCTGCGCAGCTATTATCAAATTTACAAAGTGCCAAAGTGTTCATTGGCATCATTTTTGTAGCCCCTAACATGTGCATATGTTGCTGAGAAAATGTTTAAAAATTGGCCAGTCTTATCTTTTTCAGTAAAACCAAATATACCTAAGAATGGCAAAACACATTTTATCCAAACAATGTGTTATATTTAATTCCACTTTAATTTTAACTTTAACTTTGTCAAACGCTTCTCGTTTAAGGTATTCTTGCAAATTATTGTTTGCTTAAAATACACAGGGCTACTTAATTGTAATACAGGGCTACTTAATTGTAACTCTTAATATGTTTAACTAAAAACTCACACAATTAATTTTTCATCTTTAGTTCTCACCCGCAGGATTTGATTATGTTCTGCGAGGCGAGCTTGTGGCGGGGGAATTAGATTTCTTAAAAATAGATGGTGGACGGCAGGTTGCGGCAGATGTTTAAGGGTACGAAAGGTGACATAAATCACAACAGCCAATAAGTGTAACAGTTAAATGTAGCTATGAGTTTCTGTGCTATTTTCGAAGATTTGTCAAATATACAAGTTTACTTGTTGTGAATGAACTTTTAGTTATTATGTATACCTGGTATTTCTGTAAAATTTACATCTGTTGAGTTGTAATTTTCAGTTGAGTTGTAATTACAATAACAAGGTAAACAAATGTTTCTTTGCTATGATTTCTACTTTACATTTTCAGGAATGGAGTTGTTCGATATATAGCATATTTTTATATTTGCAGGTCAATAAAAAGCTGGCCGACTTGGATTTATCTCGAAACACTATCGATCTCATAAAAAGTTTCAAGCGTCTTGGCAAAGATTTGTTGACAGTTACGAATCTGACCAGTGACATTGAAGATATGAGTGACCCAGAAAGATCCAAAAATTTAGAAGCAGCATGCGACACATTGCGAAGAACAGGCGTAACTCTTGAGTCTGCACCAAAGAAATATGGAGCTCAGCAACCTGTTCTCAGAGATATAAGGAATGATTTCTATGGCGTCTTGCAACAGGTTATTTTATCGTTAATTTTGATATACCTTTATGCCATAGACATCGATAGATATAACGAATAGCGCGTCTTTAGGAGGAACTGAGTCAAAACATTGGTTAAATTATGCAATCAATCATGCAATCAATTATACCATCGCATAATTTATGTTGTTGGATTTCTCGAAACACTGTTTTCTTCTACTGGGTGTCCCAAAAAACTGTATAAAAGTTTGAAAATCAACTGTGCAGGATGAAATTTAAAAAAAGAGGCCTGCTCTTGACATTGCTAAGTAGGTTTCAAACTTTAAGTTGAGCCTCTTTAGTTAAAAACAAGCAAAAGAAGAAATACCGTAAAATATAGTTCTTCTACAGTAGCTTTTCAAACGTATTTACAGATTTTGGGACACTCGGTATGTCTCCCTCACATTCCTTCATTTCGTGAAATTTCAGAATTCTAACAATTATGCCTTTTGTAGGTTATTGGTGCTACTGACGTCATCTCAAATGTCCTTCATCCTGGCCAAGAGGAGCCTGTCGATGTTAAAGGTGTCATTGATGACATCATCAACCATTTCGTCCATGCTGGAACTTCATCCATCCAAAATAAGCCTCCTGATGTTGAAGTGTTTAATTTTTCAGAGGCCTTGTCCAGTATTGATGTGAGTACTATAAATTAATCTGTTTAAAACGTTACAGCACTCATTAGAGCAAGCGTCAGTTTCTCCGCCATGCTTTCTATTATTTCTTTTACATAGCGTTCAAATATGTTCTTAGTACATCAATGGGGGTACGTTTAGTGCATTTTAGTACTGGGTGACTAAGAAAACGATCTCCGTTTGCAGAGCTGTATCTCGAAATGTGTGAGGCTACAAATTTCGAACTGTGCTTAATATGACGTCCGAAGGGTAAACTTAGAGTTTGGGATATCATCCATTCATCTGCTATCACACTTACCATTCTAAAACTGCAAATTAAAGTTGCCTTCATTCGTGAGATTTTCAATATGAAAGAACACTATTCATTTCCAGTCCACATCATAAAATTAAAACAACCTGGTTGCTCCAATACCGCCTTGAGAGTTTGATGAGTGAACCCTTTCAAGTTTTAAATTTCCAAGTTGCCATTATAGCCAACAGATTATTTCAATATCAAAAATGGACAGGAAATAAATACTTTTCTTCAAATTGATGTGAAAGCTCACGGATAAGGCAAATTTTATTTTCACGTTTTGACCACGTAAACGTGGTGTGGTAGCAGATTACTGGATGATATTCCAAACTCTAACTTCGCCCTTCGGACTTCAGTTGAAGCACAGTTTTGGATTTGTAGCCCTGCATATTTCGAGCTACATCCCTGCAAACTGTCATAGTTTTTTGCTCACCTGGTACATTCAGTACAAAAAATACCTTGGGGCAACCATGTTTTGGTTTAGGGCAGCCATGTTTTGATTTTCTGCTTGAGAGAATTCGCTTTATCTAATCGCTTTGAAATGAGCGTGTCAATTTCACTATTGTTACAAAGTTTGTTCTTTGGGGCTACTGTTTTTCATCCAGTTTCACAAACATGTTTCCACCGGTAACGTTACTGTCAGGATATTTTACTTAATCAAGAATGTAGTTAGGATATCATTGAACAGAAAGTTAATGTATGGCATTTTAGTTGTTTCTGGACTTAACATTAGTTCGACATAAAACCTTATTAAAACCCCGAACAATTTGATCCTGGTTTGTATTTTCATGGGGGAAAGTTACAAAGTCAACGAGGGACTATAAATACTCAAGTAATAATAATATAGTGTAGTGTGAAATTGTAATTTAAGACAATATTAAATTTT
This sequence comes from Phacellophora camtschatica, assembly GCA_036873815.1. Taxonomy (NCBI): domain Eukaryota; kingdom Metazoa; phylum Cnidaria; class Scyphozoa; order Semaeostomeae; family Ulmaridae; genus Phacellophora; species Phacellophora camtschatica. The sequence continues at coordinate 784 of JAYJMH010066201.1, read as the reverse complement.
TAATACCTATAATCTTACACAAAAGTCATCAAGACAAACAAAAAAACTGATTGATCTTGTCGAAAACTTTAACGCAGGTCAAAGATATTAATTTTTTCTTTTCATTAAAGACTGCTCCCCTATCCAATGATCTCTTTCTTGCCTCTCAGCGTAATACTGTTATATAAAAGCTGACTAACCCTAAAACAACATTGAATAGGGGAGAGGGGGGCGACGATCAAATAATAACGCACAAATTCTTGGAGAATATCTTTGTCTCAATACTTTTGTCTAAGATTGTAGTTTGTAGCTAAGAAAGGTAGCATTCTTCAGAGCTGCTAGAGACAGCATATTGACTTATAGATCGCAATGCTTGACCCTTACTAAAACCCAAGAAAAACTAATACCTTTACCAAAATGTAGATAATGGTAATGGGAGTAACTTAGAGAGATAAATTGACTAGCGAGCAATTTATGGTAATATTCCAAAGATAACTACAATGACAGATCGATCCACTCAGAAGGAACTTTTCGCAAAGATGAAACTATGGTCGATGCGGTAGGTAGGTAGGTAGGTAGGTAGATAGGTAGGTAGGTAGATAGGTAGGTAGGTAGGTAGGTAGGTAGGTAGGTAGGTAGGTAGGTAGGTAGATAGGTAGGTAGGTAGATAGATAGGTAGGTAGGTAGATAGGTAGGTAGGTAGGTAGGTAGGTAGGTAGGTAGGTAGATAGGTAGGTAGGTAGGTAGGTAGGTAGGTAGGTAGGTAGGTAGGTAGGTAGGTAGGTAGGTAGGTAGGTAGGTAGGT
>JAYJMH010066190.1:0-11634 GCA_036873815.1 Phacellophora camtschatica | reverse complement strand
ATTCTTTGCCAATTTGAGACTTCATACTGTCTCTTCTGGCTTGGGCTGTATCTTGGTTAGCCATAGACAACACGGCAACCGCATCCATACATTGTTGTACAACTGGGCCTATGGACTTACGTAAGTCCTTGCTTGAAGCAATTTTTTCTTGCTTAATTTGTAACAATTGTTCTACTACTTTTGTGATTGCACTTGTAGCAGCAATTATGCAAGAAGATACCTTTTTAATTTTTACATCATGACTTCTTGTCTGTGGAGTGAGGGATTCATTCCATATCCCTTCATTGCATTTTTGCAAGACGAGAGCATCACAATTTTGTGGCTTTTTATTGAGCTCTAGCAGTTGCTTTCTTGAAGCATCTGAAACTGATGTGGTCCAGATTTCATTCACTGTAGCTGCCAATTTTGGACTTACGCTGTCTGCTGTATCCTCATTAGAGCTAAGCAGGTCACTGGTAAATTTAAATTCATCAGAGTCTGAGCTGTTTTTCTCAGCTCTATCATCATCATCGCTGTTTTCACCGATGAGATCTTGAATATCCCTTGCCATTTGGTTTTGGTCAGGGACGAAGTTGTTGTCTTGTTCACTAGACTGACTATCCGATCTGGCCCTCTTTTTTGGGAGCATCGTTTGGGCAGGAATATTTGCTGCATGTGTTATTAACGTGCTAATTCTATTGGTGAATGTATCAAATAGCTGTGTTTGTGTTTTATAAGATTTGTAAGGAACATGCGTAAAAAATCATCTTGGCCTGAGCCAGTTGGCTCTTCTGCGTGGTGTTCCCCTGTCTTCATTCCCTGCCAATTTTCTTCGGAATCCATAAAATATTCCTAAAATTAGGTCATTCAACGATGAAGAAAGGTAATGAGATTATATTAATCAACATGAAAAAATGCAAGAAGCTGATTTAAGAGGATATAAATTTTCTCAGATTTAGAACTTACGCTTCCAACTTGTTTTCGTCTTCACGCGTTGCAGAATGTTTTGTTCGCGCATGCGCTCTCTCGCTTACCCACTGCGCAGTGGACGTAGTGAGAAAGAATGAGGTGTACGGCTGAGAATTCGTCTCCTGTCAAGCTTCCACCAAATCCCCTCTCCATTAAGCCTAAATAGGCAGGGTGTCTTTTGTTTTTCCCATCTTGAATGTAGACAGCTGCAGCACCTAGCGTAGTTAAGGTGGTCAAATGCAAACGCTTTGCATATCATCTGCCATTCAGCATGAAGATGCCTGTTCAAATTCCCTTCCCTGACTGTTGAAACCAACGCAAGCATACAGGATAAATCTTTCAGATACGCCATTGTTAATGCTCCATCACTGCCTTCTGTGTGATAAAGAACTGAAGACATCAAGTCATCAATTTTATCAAGTTGCATCAATTGGTTCATTGATTTAGAATCTGGAAACGTTCTTAGCATCTGCTGAATGATACAAACGTTATAAACTCGAGAAAAGGAGGGGCATTTCACTCTGTGAAAATATCGTACTTGATGAATTTCCGCTTGCGAGAATAAAATTGCACAAAACTAAAGTTCTTAATATCAATTTAGTCACAAAAGGAATTCTATATGGTGAAATTACCTGTCATTCTCTGTATAACAAGACCCTTGCTTGCTTTGGAGATCGCGTTTTTCTAATTAATGACTCCCAGTCATTTGCTAATGACCATACCTTTGTAACTTCTAAATTCGACATCATATCCAAAAGAGTTTTCTTTTCCATGATCATGCATTGTGTAATATATCACATTGTATAATTCGGGTAGTGGACAATTGTTGTCAAGCATTGAAATCATTTCTTCTGGGGAAAGCGGCCACTTTACTTCATTATTTCTGGTGGACCTTATTTTTCGACGAATCATTTGTTCAAATGATTTCACCAGATCTCTGAGTCCACGTTCCTTCAAAATAGCAACATTTTGAAATTTCTCAGATGGAAAGAATCCAACATCTTCTCCAAATTCTTTTTCCAAGCAATGCCTAAATGATTTTGTATATTTCATCACTGGCTCGTCAAGACTATATATTCATCGCTCATTACTATTAAATCTTGCAAAAGTTCATTTAGAAAATAAGCTTCTTTGTGGCGTAACATCTTCCTTTTCAAATTGTAAAAAAATGCTTGCCTGACATTATCCATCTGAGTTATTGACAGTGTGGCTTTCTTTTGACGAAATAGGAGACAGTGCAAGTTTAATATAACACGAGTTGTGACAAAACACATCTGCAGTAAAGACATCATATAGTTGTGATATACTTGCAACGGATCTGATATTGTTACAAATAAAGCAGATGTTTAAAGATACTGGATCCAGTACAGACATCATACTTCGCAAGGTACCTTGAATATCAAATTGGCAATCCTGCTCTTGTGTTTGCGCAAGCGATGCCCCTTCTTGCCACAAGCCATGCATTTTCTCGTAGCGTTCAATCTTATTCCTAAAATCTACTCTGCGTGAAGTATGTACTCGTTGGGTAACATAATGCTCAACGTCAGATAATTTGGAAAGTACAGTGAAATGATGCTTCTCGTTTGTTACAGGAATTTTAATTTTGCTCCACCTTTCTGCGTTTGCCTTCAAACTGTCTATACCCCTTTCACCAACTTCCTGTGACTTTTCATTCTTTCTTTTCTTCCTGTGACTTTTCTTTCTTTTTTTTATGACATTTTTCTAACGTTTTCCAGCAAAAGCTTAAGTACTGTTTTCAAGTTTAATAACACACACAGACAAGCAGTAAATTCAACTGAAACATAAACACATTTTGTTATGTACATGCTAAAAGCACATTAAGATTCCAAAGCATTGTTTATCCATGTTTTCACACAGCACTAATGGTGAAACTGAATCAACACAGGTATAGTTAATGTTGATCATTATGTAAAAATGCCCAAGGGAAATTATTATAAGTCGCCTTATCGGATGTGTTGTGTCGTTGGGCGGAACATATCACTCTATCAGGTTTACAGAGAGAATTACCGACTTTTGAAAGCCTGTAAATCTTCATAACTTTTCATTCTGTATCAATTGATACCATTGGAGCAAAAAAAATTGGGTTTAAAAAATTTCGGTTTAAATACTTTCAGACCGAGAAATCATCACGTGGTCATTCACGTGACACTCATGCTACGCCCAAAATGGCGCCTGACAATTTTTGGCACCGCGTATCCGCACTAATAGCAATAATGGCGTCGGAATTAATGGCACCGCGTATCCGCGACATCCGACATCCAGACTTCCGATAATTCAGGAACTATTTGATTAAATTGCTTAAAATAATCTATATAATTTTTCTGTATACTTTATGTTTTAGGAGACAGTTTTTGCTTATCTCGAAATGTTGTTTGTCAGACTACATGGTTGTTTTCTCATTTTCAACATTGCTTTTTGTCTTCTTTGGCATCTACAGGCGTCATTTCATATTTTTAGGTGCGTCATATATTGTGAATGCGATTTTCAACATCACAGAAGTTGTTTCATCACAAAAATCTGCCTTGCAAGAAAAGGCCGCCATTATGTAAATTGATGAATCTTTTTAGAAATTACATTTTTGATAGCAGAACTGACGTTGTGTAAATGAAGGTTAAGGCCCATTTTTCAGTACATAATGCTTACATGGGAAAAACTCAATATGTCACTACACCTGTAAAACTACACGAGTAAAACTACACGGGGAAAAATGTCACTACACGGGTAAAACTGGGAGCCGTACCAAGATTCATCTGTGCTTGGCATAATGGCGAGGTGGTGCCAAAACTGGTACGCGGACCACAAATAACAAATAAGTACCGATTTTTATCCGTGCTGTACCAAAAAGCGTCTGAAATCTAAATGGGGTATTAGTTTAGCTTTTTTTGTTTGCATTTTCGCGTTCTTTTTGGTCAAAGTTATAGCAACAGAAATACTTTAAGTTTGTCAGGATTCGACTGTGAAATTTCGTCCGTAAGCATCATTTTTACGATCAAATCCCTTAAATATTTAAAATATTTAAATGCACTATAATTTTGACAATAATTCACGTAGAAATATTGAGTCCTGTCACCCATCATCGCCACGGCACAGGTCTTCCGTCGCCGCCTTCCCTTTAAACCATCTTGCTGACTCCAAATAATTCATACCTTTAAAAGTTTAGTTCATATTCTGCGAAATTATCGAGAAATAGGCTATAAATGGCGAGTTGATGGCTGTACCTGGCGAAGGGACTCTAGATTTGGTTGCTATAAACTTTGCTTGCAGAATCAAAAATATAGTTTCTAATATTGGAGTATAGTTTCTAAAGACTCTGCTTAAAAATATTTACTTTAAAAATGAGCGATCCTTGCGGAACGGCACATTGAGCAGATCGTCGTTGATGTCAGATTTCATTGTACTTTTCCGCAATTAAAAACTTTGACATCTTCACATTTTCAAAACGTTTTCTTAAGAATTGCCAAAAACGTTTTCAGTTGTTTCTGAAAGGAAGATTTCTAGGTGGCTTATTCTTCGTGTTAATTAATTGTATATATGCAATTGAGTAATTTTAGGCCTTACAATAAAAGTGTCATGAGTTTCGAGTTGGCCAATTTTGCTGCATTAAAATCTACAATTCAACTAGGGAAAAAATTTATAGAATTCTTGTTTTCTATAGAACTACAAATTTGAGCAAGAATTTTTCCTGTTATTCAATAAGACATCAAAGAATATAGTTTGCTTTGTTTGAAAGGAAGAAAACTGACCAACTTGAAGTCGATGACACTTTTCATCTAGGAGCCTAAAACGCTTCAATAGCAAAACACGTTGTTTTCACTGAAAAAGACTTTAAAACATGGATGATGATATCGCAGTTTTTACATTTGCGTTTTTGATAATCGAGGTCACAAATGTTATCAGGCTGTTTAATAGATGTGTTTACGAAAAAATTTCTATCCACGTTTTAGCATAATATTTGCAAAACCCGTGTAGGGACTTTTTGGGACACCCGGTAGAATAGAATCATTTAACTTTAGTCATGATAAGGAATTGTTGGATATCTTCAACAATTACTGCTACGCCGAAGGAAATCACAGAGCGTAGCTGTTAGTAACTTTTTGAGCTTGGAAAATGTCATAGGCAAACGTGTTAAATCAATTTTAGCACGTGTTTACTTGCTTTATTGGCGAAATTCAAAATCAAACCACGCCCGTAACGAGACATAGCTGGTGTTAATGGCGAAACATTATAAAATATTTTTACTTACTTAGGTTTCTTCGGAATGCATGTTTGTTTTGTATTGCAGCCGTTGAAATGTAGACCGTCTATCCTCTATAACGTTACTGTTTCAGCAACAAACCAGTTTTTTAAACTTCATTGTTATTGTCAGCTCTTTTATTGATCTAGTAAGTACCAGGGAGAGAGGGGTAAAAAATAATCAAATTTGTGCGCACGTACTGAATGTCCCATTGGAGCCTTGAACCGTTTGTTTACAATTTTTTGTCTTTTGAGCATTCTTATTTGCAACTTTTTAAAAAAAAAGTTTTCTTTTGTAAATTTAATCAATTTTATCTTTCATTAGAGCTTTTATTTTGGTCTACATTAGAAAGATAATTGTTCCAAATTGTCCCAGGAGAAAACTCAAAATTAACATTTGAGAAAGTAATTCTCTTGGCATTTGATGATATCAATGATATTTATGACATACTACGAACAGGTGTCACGTGTCATTTTACGTACTGGAGAATTGGAGCAACCCTTTTTTGATTGCCTCTGATTATGGCACGCAAATACTATGATTATAGTCAATGAAGGTAAGGAAACACACGAATAAGATTGTTGTTAGCCCAATGTATGTATTCTATCCTGACCAAACACCTCGAACGAACAGCAAAATTTTCTAATCTTGGTTTCGAGTTGATGTTAAGTCCGTATGTTTTCCATGCAGTTCATGTCATATGACAAATCTATTTGGAAGCATTCTTTTTGAAATCAAATTTTATTTTTCGTTTTCCTAAAGTATGTTTTTACAGCATAAAATTTATCTAGATTTCAATCACCCGACCCGATACAACTGCAGAGAAAACAAACCAAGCTTGGATCCATGAAGACCTAATACAATCCACGTTGAATACAATCTGCAAAATTTAACATGAGGACCAAGAGGTGTCGCCCTGAGTTGACCATCGCCCGGAACATATCACAAATTGTATGATGTGACGTCAATCTGTTTACTTGTTTCAAATTTACTTGTATGATGTGACGTTTACTTGTATGATGTGACGTCAATCTGTTTACTTGTTTCAAAAGATCCGAGAGAACGAACTTTTGGTAAACATGAAGGTGATCTATTCAGGGTCATAATCCACTCAAGGCCCTCAATTTTTTCCAAGTGTAAGATAGTCTATGAATCTGGATGAATAAGCACTAACTTGTATTCTGATCTCACTGTTCAAAGCTACTCTACTAGTCTAAGCTATCTTATATTATGCATATTGTATCTTTCTTCAGAAAGGATTATGAGCAAAGATACAATGTGCAAAGTCATTTACCTTTGGTTCAGGAAGTTTTTTTGCCAGTTTCATTTAACACGTGCGGAATCTGGAACCTTGTACATTATGGCAGACACCACCATTATTAGACCATACCTCTGGCCGGATGGACAGCAGACACTCTTACACTACCGTTCAACGAATGGACAACAGACACAGCTTGTCCTACCTATGGATGAATTTAGGATATTTGTTGTTTTCACGAGACCAACCCTTTCTTTTGATGACATGTTGAGAAATCTTGTCATAATTCAAAAAGTGCGAGAGAGACCAAATACATACAGGTGGAAAGCATTCAAGTCCAGTCACAAACATTTTGTCATCTACAATCACTTGAATTTAAAGTGAGGTTCACATCACCATTTTCCTGATTGTGGAAATGTGAGGAAGATAAGTCAGACAGACATGTGACCCTACATCACTGATTTTATTCTCTTCGGCAAAATGTTGGCATTGCCGAAGAGAATGCAGAAGAGACTACTGTTGAACAACACATGACTTCGGCTGCCGCGGCATTTGCCGAAGGCTTTTTGGAAATCTGGTAAAGTCTCCGGCAAGATATTTCCGCACGGCTTTTGACTGAATTACGAGGGTTGAGAATTATAGTCCTTTGTCCAAAGGGAAGAGAAACAGGATTTTCAACAGATATGGGGGGTGGGTGGTCTGTTGGTAAGGTAAAATCTGCGACGAATATGAAAAGTGGGGTGAGTGGTTGGAGAACACAGGAAAAATTCTACAAAAGTAGTCGAAAATTGTGTGGGTGGGTCGTTTTGGCGTGCTTGCAGATTTTTTCAGCTTACGTTTTGCAATTTTCAAATACCACAAAGATACAGTATATTTTTCCTAACGGTCTTCTAATGGCCCAATATAGCGGATGAGCTTAGCTGTGACTCAGGATTTCTTGTAGCACTTTCCAACATCACATACGTGAATTTTCCAATTAGTGAGATTCCAAATCACGACAGTGAATCATATTTGTTAAAGATTTCCAGGAAGAAAAGGCAGTTAATTTCTGAAAAAATCTTTGCAGAAACATGTTGTAGAAATATATATAATAAGTACAACAAGTTTCTTCGCAAAGTGGCAACAGATCATTTTTAAAGATAGAAATTCCAACAAAGAAAGATTTCTAATCCCCTCTTTACTTGATTATTTCAATTACTCCACACTCGTAACATATAGTTAGCTAGGCTGGTTTTCCTGGGTAATAGATGATTTCATATGCAAACTCCTAGACATCCACGAGTAACTTTTCAAACCTTGGGGGTAAGTCAGTCACCACACACTTTGTAAATCATGTACGTCAATGGCTAACGATCTATTAACACTCTGGATTACGGCAACCAGATTAGGTACTTACAAACCTTCTTTGTAGCCCATTAAGGATCTTGACTTGAACCTTACAGCTCTGAAGCTTTTTAGCTAGGATGGCCTTCGCAGCAGTGCAGCTCCAAAGTCCTGTCTAGCGTTCATGACCAGTTCTGTTTCCCTTCGTGCAATATAATGTTCTAGCAGAGAATTCTCGGTCAGCAACCTCAAAAGATTTTTGATGTGCCACACCCTAGGACCATTTCTCTTCCTTTGTAAGATAACGAAGAGGAAATGGCACTGCAGCATAATTAGGAATGAGCTGTTCACAGAAGCCCGCCATTCCCAGGAATGATCTCAGCTCATCTCTACCTATTGGTGGCTTTGCCTCCTGAAGATTCTTCGCATTCTTTAGGTCTGGACAGATACCATTTCCAGTGAAGACTAGGCCAACAAAACTGATGCCTTCAACATCAAAAATGCATTTTAATTGGTTGATCATTATCCCATTTTAATCGAACCTAGTAGAGATAACATGTCTTAGGGATGCATCATGTTCTGGCACATGACATGTGAGCATGTTATGTGACAAGTTAAAACTTGGTGGGGTATGCTTGACAGTATGTTATGTCTAGTAGGGCTTGTACCATAATTGAATCGTTTGTATCGGTATCGTCCATCAAAGCCATAAGAATGCTTTTTTTACTCTGGAGTAAACTCAATTTTCGAGAATTTTACAGCACCTTCAAACTGATTTACGGAAATCTTCGTCACAGGAATCTGCATGTGGGGTCTCTGAATTGCCTCGTTTGCCATCTTCACATCTATACAGAAGCGGATGGTATCAGAGTTTGGCACAATGATAGGTGGGCTGCACAGGTTCAGGGATCTGCATCAGGGAACTTCTCTATAATATCCTGACTTGCTCAATGACCTTCTTTTATGCATTATCTATTAGGTTATATTTTATCCTCAGAGGTGTTTTTACAATGTACAACTAGCTTTATGGTTTTGTCGATTATTAAAGACACTTGTCTGGCTCTCGAATTGTCAACCCAACCACAGAAAACGTCACTGTTGTTATCTACTATAATTTCTGAAACCTCCTTTCTCTGTGTATCAGCTTTCATTCGGCATAAACATCAGCCACATTTACTTGTTTCACGAAGCACTCCTCAGAAAGGAGTGAGTATGTGGATGGTTCCTTTGTCAACTGATGTAGTGATAAGTTTACCTGCTGATGGAGTTACTTCAAAATTGCCAATGACTGACATGCTGCTTTTACTACAACAGGCATTAAGTCTTACAGCAGTGGGTTCCAGATGGATGGCAGCCTTCATACTTTGCTCATATTCCCACAGCTTTTTCTCGTCAAAAAATATCACATGCTTCACTTGTGTCCATTGGTTGCCACCTTCATAAAGGATGGTATGCCACTAACTCTTAGCAAATCCACTTTTAATACAATATTACCATTTTCCTCGTCTGCTGTCAATGAATCAGCATTTGCTAGCTATGGGCGTTTCTGTCAAACAACATGACCTTCTTCCTAGATCACATGCTTGCAAAATGCCTCCTTGCCATTACAGAAATTGCACATCTTTCCAAAGGTTGGACACACAGAATTTACCTTGTGTTGTTCATATACACACTTAGCACAGTGTCTGGAGCTCCTTGATGCTTCACACAAGTTTAGGCCTTCCTTTGAGTGACCCTACTTAAACTTTTGTGCATCTTATTTTTTCTTGGCAATATCTAATAATCATTGCACCAGAGGCGGAAATTGTGGGGGTTTGGGGGAGGCAGTTGCCCCCCAAACACGAAATCTGTCAGAAAACTATGAATTTTGTCGGAAATTTTAAAATTTGAGGTAGATGCTTTAAATATTATTGCTGAGATACTAGTGAAGTATTTCCCGACAACTCTTTAAAGCAATATTTCTATAAATTTCCTTATCAATGTCACATTTTCAAAACATGGCATCCAGCAACAAACGTAAGGATTTATCAATGTTACATCACAATCACGGAAGGCCGGGGAGGCCCCGTTTCTCAGCCTCTGCGCCGACATTCCATTTTGCGCAACAGACGATTAGATTAGATGTCATCAGTGACTTCACTTTCAGTTAGTGCTTTTGTTGTTTTGTTTGAACTCGAAGCGATAACGTTTGCCTACTCCAATGATCATTAGCACACTCAGACTTCTATCAAATCTCTTTGTCCCAAACAATAATATCCTGATTTTTGATTCTCGTGACCTGTTTCTGGTTCGATTCAAATATCTGCAGTAGAATTTTTGACCTTGCTGCAAGGCCATGCTATACAACAATGCCTCTGAAGCCAAAGCGTCGAAAAATTCAATGTTTGGAGTGTGAAAGGGCCTTTGACAGCGATTTTAGATCAAGGCACAACGAACGATATTATAAAATATTGTTGCATAAGAGAAAGCACATCAAGTACAAAACTGCCGGAGCTCCAGCCAACCAACATTCGAGGTTTGTTTTACGATCCTTTTAGATCTCATCCTATCTAGATCCTATTTTTAGAAGTTCAGCGAAAATTGTTGCATGGGTACTCTATCTGGTTATTGAAAATTGTTGCATCTTTGAATGATATTGAAACCATTTTCTGTTTTGTTATTGTTTTTAAAATTTTCAAATATGAATGCTGGCTGATCCAGAGCTGACTGGCGTTTCTCAAACTTCGCGGGCCTCCATTAGTCTTGTTTTGTAACTGCGTCTTACAAATATTATTTCAGACTTCGTTGCAACAAAAGCAAGAATGCACTGTGTCTCAGTTTTCAAATTTTCACTGATACGTTGACAACAAGTCACATTCTAAATGTATCTTCTCTTTTGAAGTGAATCAAAGTTCGAAACTTCTGATTCTTAGCCAGAGGCGGAAATTTATTGTAAGGATAATAATAATAATAATAATAATAATAATAATAATATTAAACTGTAGCTGGTGGTAAGGAAGTTCTGCTATGCTTTCTACGTAGAGAATCCCTCGAATTTTGCTCCAGTTTCATTAAAAGCAAGACTGGCTTGAATGCGTATTTCAATAACAATAAATAACAACAACAATAACACCGTTTTTGTTAATTTAACATAATATAATAAGAAAGCTCATACAGATCCACTTTTTTGTTATACTTGCTATACGATGCCTTATTTTCGCTATCAGGTAAAAAGTCAACAAACAGTAATACCTATACCTACTTCACAAAACATCGAGCTCGAGTTAGAAGGACAGGAAGTAAATGGAAGTGTCTACACAGAAAAAACTGAACAAACTGAGCAAACTGAACAAACTGAGCAAACTGAACAAACTGAACAAATTGAACATAACGATAACTTGATAACTACACAAACTACACAAAAAGACTCCCAGTCACTTGAAGAGAAGCAGCTGATAGAGAAGGATGACCAGCAAAACATGGAAACTTTGGAAGAAATCAGAGAGACAGGTTTGGTAAGAGCATCTATCTTAAGACTATGAACACTATATGGAATGGATTTTCAACTATTAATTTGTCTTTGGAGCATATTTGGTACATAGTGAAAATTTTTAATCTATCTACCCAGATATGTATATGAAATGTTATTTCTTACCAAAAGAGACCTTGCTAATTATTGTTTTCTATAAATGACGGCAATGATGATGAATGTTAAACCTTTTGTTGTCTGTTTACATTTGGCAAAGCAACCATAGAATGTCGGGAAATATCCTCAGTGGTCAATGCTGTATTATTATAATACAGACTGATAAAAACAAACATTTCGTAGGCTGCAAGGAAAGGAGAATTTTCAGCTATGGCTATTTCTGGT
>JAYJMH010066179.1:0-11636 GCA_036873815.1 Phacellophora camtschatica | reverse complement strand
GATTCCCCCATGGTCCGGTTGATTCATGGATGGTCCGATGGTCCTATAGTCCTAGGGTCTTGTTAATGGACTATGCCGCTTTGTTTGATTTCTGGCTGTTCTTGTTTCACACAGATAGATCGTTTTTCGCGCCATTTGAGCATAATTTGTTTGTAAGGCTTATTTCTCAGAACGGGATTTGGGGAGACCAGTTAGTGTTCGAAAAGCTTTGAGTACCTAACGGACCAACCGATTCACGATCTTCAGTCTTTCACGGACATTTTGGTTTGGTCGTAAGTCAAGAGATGAGGTACGCAAAGCTGTTCTCAGATGGGTGGTAAATTTTTCATTAAATCTCAACTGTATTATTTGTATGTATTTTTTAATAAGCAAACGAGTATATTTTTCTGGATTCACCATTTAATTCTGCACAGAATCAAATATATATACATGTTTAAGGTTTATCTAAAGACTGACTGCAGAAAAATTATTTTTGAAAACCTTCCCACGAAGGGGTACGTAAGTTAAATTATAAGTACGAACTAAACAGACAATCTGTTTGATGTTCTGTCTCTTCAATAATAAACAAATCCATTTTTCTTATTAATTGTTATTTTTGGCGACACAAAATGATACCATGACTTTCTATGAGAGCAATGTCAGCTATAAGAGCTATGGAGCAATGTCAGAACCTAAAAAAGCATTGATCTTGAAATATTTTTATTGTTTTTCTTAGACAGAAAGTCACTTCACTGCAGAAAGACCTGAAATCTGTTCGATTTGCCCTCATTGGGAAAACTGACCAACTACAAGACACTCAAAGAAAATTATACAGTGGAACTGTAACTCTAGAGAGGCACAGGAACGAGAGCATAAGAGCAAATTTGAAACTGGAGGAAATAAAAAATAAATTTGAAGCAGGTGTGTGGTTTCTTTTCCCCTGAAATTCACGAGAATTTCATTTATATTACAAAATTTCTGTTCAAAATTTTACATTTTCATTTATGGTAATTTTTTATGTGTAGGAAAAAGAAGAAATGAAGAACTTGAAGCTCTCTTGAAGAAATTAACTGCTGGCGAAGAAGCTTCCGTTTCGCAAGAAAATGTTCCTGATAACAATGTTGCAGAGAAGAAAATTATTCTTCCTAAATATCTTCAAGATGCAAACAAAGAAAAGGAAGATAGAAAAATGAAAACAAAAAGTGATGATTCTAATACAAATCGCGGCGATTTATTCACTGAAGGATTGAAGAACGTTTCTTCATTAGATTTTCAACCACAACTCCCAACTCGAGAGCTCACACAAAAAGAAAGAAAAGAAAAGTGTTATCGGCTTCTCATGAACACTTTGCCTAAGGATCTTGCGGAGGAATGTGTGAACAAAATCAAGGTGGGAAAGGAAGAGGAAATTGGACAGGTGTGTGAGGAAAATGTTTATGGGTTTCAAAAGAGGAGGAGACGCAAGTCAAAGGAAAGAAAGGTTAAATTATTATTACTTATCATGCAATATTGTAGACTTATGACATAAGTCTCATTATATTATATACATCGTTTCCGGATTTAAATTCCGACAAGTTTCTGTCGTTCCAATCAGAAGCCAGTATTTGGATTACGCGTTCGTTATATTTAGTTATTTTGATGGTTACCGGGTGACCAAAACAATATCCTCATTTACAGAGCTGTGGCTTGAAATTTATGAAACTTTACATCTCAAATTGTATACAAAAAACGATGTCCGCAGGGCATACTTAGGGCATATTTTTTTGGGCGTCTGCTGAAAACGGTAGAGTTAGTAGAGTTGGAATGCGTGTTTGTTTGGAAATGTACATTTCTCTACGAAGTCTACCGTTTTCAGAAAATTTTAGATTACCAAAAGAATACGCCCTTAAAGTTTGGGATATCATCCAGTCCTCTGCAATCACATTTACATTGGCAAAACTAGCCATTAGAATAGCCCTCATTCGTGAGTCTTCAAGTCAATTAAAAAATCATCATTTTTTCCCAGTGTACATTTTTTTTAACAACCTGCTAGCTTTTATATCGATTTGGGAGTTTGATCAGTGAATCTTTTCTAATTTTAAACTCAAAAATCATCATTATAGCAAGCAGGTAATGGACTGAAAATACTTTTTTGTTCTTCAAATTAATGCCCACAAATTAAGACAATTTCAAGTATTTGACTGGTAAGCATGGTCGCCGATTACTGGACGATATTTCAAATTTTAAGTTTGTCCTTCGGACATCGTGTTAATCACAATTTGAGATTTGAAGTTTCACGAATTTCAAGCCACAGTTCTGCAAACGAGGATAGTTTTTTGGGTCGCTCGGTAGTACACCAGTTCGAGGCTGTGACAATAAAGGAGAAAAGCCTAGGCAGGAAAATATATCAAAACGGATGACATCATTGTTTCTTCAATTAAAAACACGTTTCTTCAATTTCAATTTAAAGATTTTCAAAAGGCACTGCATCTGAAGATGTTTCTGTTGTGGCACCTACTAGAACTGGCAAGACTTATTGTTTCAATGTTTGTCGGTCTGTGGCATCAACAAAATGAGTCAATAAGTCAAATTGAACATGTATACGTTGTTGTTGTTGTCAAGCTTGACGGTAGAGCAATCACGACGAATGTCTGCTTTTGGTTTGAGCAAATAGTTGTTTGAAAACTGAATGATTTCAGTGAGAAGGTTAAAAAAGGAGATGTACTACAATTTTACACCAGAGTCATTTTACTACAATTTTACACCAGAGTCATTGATTGGATAAGATGGCTGGAAAAAAATTGGCTGCGTTTTTTTTTTATTTTTTGCTTGAGAGAATTTGCTTTGTCTTCGATAGCAAATAGCTTTGAAATTGGTGCGTCAATTTCACTATTGCTACAAAATCTTCCCTTGTTATTTACAACATGAAAAATAGCAAGTCACTAAAAGATGAAACTAGAAGAACTGGAATGACCAGAAGCGTGATAGTGAGGCTAAAGAATTTTTGTCCGGAAACAATGTTTATATTATAATGAGCCTTTGTTGAACGGACCGGCTATTGAAATGTATCTGGAAGTAATTGAAGCGAAACAAGGGGTCATGTGTCGTAGATATAACATCGTTGATGCAATACTTTTTCTGAATGTTACAGTCAACTTTCTAAAAATAATTATTCACAATTTCAATTACTTGTGATTGATTGCTTCTAAAATTTCTGAGTAATTCTAAAATTTCTTCACCTGGAGATTATTTTGAAATTCGCTTCATAATCTTATCTTCATTTAGGTCAGTTTCAAGGTTGAAGTAGATCAATTGGGAGACGATGATGAAAAGGAATTTCCAATGAAAATTGACACAGATGGTATAGAAGAGGAGAAAGAAATTGAAGACAAGGAAGAAATTCCAAAGGTATAAATTTTTATGATAAGTTTTGAGTTGCCATAAGTCTTACTTTCTTTTTCATTATCTTATCTTCTCTGTGATATCTCTTGCAGCATTCTTATTCTTCCCACATGCAGTACAATGAGAGAATGGAACCTCCGGCCAGTGTTATCACAAACCCAAGCATTATCTGCCCCAGGTAGAGAGTGAGCATTGTTGGGTTGACTGTCATTCATGCCACATTTATTACTCTACAACAACAACAACACTACTGAATGCATTTTGGTTTGTTTTCTTGTTTCGTTTTATGATGTGGCACCCAGAGTGGAAAGTTCGTCGTATATGCGAAAACTTTCCGTGCACAATCATTCAGCTTCTCGCACAACTGCCAAAAGCCATTGTTTTATTATAATTAACCCATGTACATTAACGTCAACAACTTTCAGACGACCAAACTTTAACAAAACATTTATGGTCCGAAATATTTCGTTGCCCGGAAGTTTAAAATTTTTTTCAAAATTGGGAAACACGAGGAAACACACCGTGTTAGTCTACTCTTATTACCTTTTAGTTTATTCACATAGGTTAATTTAACTTCAGGTCCTTGGGGTTTATCACTTTCTTCATCAATCGCTTCTCCATATTCGGCGCAATCCTCTTCACAATTTTCTAATACCAAAACAAGTTCTTTGTTATCTGTTACATTGTCAGGCCGAAACCCCGTCCATTCTCTGTTTCATGTTATCGTATATATAGACAATATAATCATTTTTTTACCTTACATTTTAATTTACGGCCCAGGCTGGTTAAGCTCTGCTTTTCTTAGGTCGTGTAGAATAAATTTTTTTTTTCATTTATAATATACCCATTGTAGTAGTTAATTGTATTCTACAAATAAATTGATTGCTTGATTAATTGATTGATTGAGATGAACTCAATTTTTTTGCAGGCACCGAAGCTGATCAAAAACGATAGTAATTCAAATCCAAAAATGGTCCACGCCAACAAGGAACAGTGTCATGTTCAGTGAGAATTTTATTTTGTAAATCAATTTATTGCGTGTGTGTTTTGTTTCGGTATATTCACTGAGGACCTTGAAAATTTTGTTATTTGCATTAAATTATAATAATTAACGATTATGAAGTAGCTATTCACTCCATTTTGTGGCAACATTGAAAATTGAACTTTCAAATATCTTTCAGGGTGAACTACTACTATCTATTCTTCGAAAACATTGCTCTTATTTTGTTCGAATGTATCGAACAAAATCGCTGTAGTTATTATATTTCTTATATCGACTCTTCTTGTGATGGAGAGGATTTTTCCTTATTATTATTTCTTCTTATGATGAATGATTTTTGGTCAATATACAAAATTATATATTAACATGAAGAATTTTGCGACAGCTCTCCAAAAGTAATCCGAAACTTTTTTCTGGAGTTGTTTTTCCAAAAAATGTCCTTCCGAAACTTTTATAAGTTTAATGCGGTATAAATTTACGTTATATGTTAATATACGTGTCGTGTGTGCTGTAAAGATTCTTTAAAACAATAATATGTGAAGAATATCTATTTCCTTCACTTGTATTTTAGGCCAAAACGCATTTTTAATTTTCTTATAAAATCGTACAATAGATACAATAAAAGCGAGGTTTCGATAATTTTTTTGATTTAATAGTTTTTTCTGCCCTACGTAAATGATTGGAATTTAATTTTTATACTATTTTCAGTCGCGTTTTTGGTCTTGTTTTTTTGCCCAATTTTTGGAGACTCAATTTTAACAATTCGTTTTGCCTTTCTCTGAGTTCAGTAGTCTTGTGTGTAGGGAGGTTTAGATTCGGAACGAGTTTTAAAATGCAAGTACGAGGTTAGAGAATGCACTACAAAAGGCGATGTGGAAAAGAAATAGCTTCATTTGTAAACCTTACATTATATTTTCGCATTGTCAACAGGCAGAACAGTACTTCAATCCGATGTTTAATGCAATCCGACGCCTTGTGGAAACGAAATTTGTGTGTTTGATTGTACAATTTGTGAAATAATATTTGCATTCAAACTATTGTGCAATCAGACCATGGGAATTCGGACGCCAAAATAGTAGTTTCAGATAATTTCATACTACATTAATTGAATCATTTTGTTTTTACGCGCAACGTCGCAGCATCGCAAGTAAATTTCAAAAGCAAAGCAGCGGAAAGTAAATTACAAAGAGATGCAACGAAATGATTCAATTAATGTGGCAGGAAATTATCTGAAACTATTATTTTGGCGTCCGAATTCCCATGATCAGATACTCTACGCGTTTGATCGCGTGATCAGGACAATCCACGGGCTTTGGAAACCGTTGTGTGCGTTTTCTATTTTGTAGTTTCTCATCACCCATGCACTTTTATTTTGTCCCGCTCTCCGCGCAAGTCACAACTCGCCGCTTTGAAGGAGCGCTTGAACACACGTGACAACAAAGTCAGCAGCCCGCCAAAATCAGAAATTATCATGGCCGACAATGGGATTTCAAGTCCACAGAAAAGACGTGCGAAAAAGAGGAAAAATAACATTGAGACGAAGGAAAATGATATTGAAGAGAAGAATGCCAGGCACGACAACGATTTGTCTTTTTGGAGCGAAGAGAATGACAATTTATTGATCAAATTTGTGGAAGAGAACATCACTGAAAATTCCAACAGAAGGAGGGCAAAACATATATTTACAAAGCACATTAATTGGGATGTAATTGCGAATAGGTTTGAAACAGATACGGATTTCAAATTGTTTGCCAAGGATGTTAGAGGACGATGGGACGAACTTTTGAAAAATGTAAGAAAATTAAGAACAGTACCAGAGATGTTGAGTGATGTGAAGGAAAGTGTCAAACTACATCTTGGTTCAATTCCAAGCAAACCATTGACTGCTTACCAGCTATTTTGCAATTCAATGAGGAAAAAAACGAGCATAAAATATCCTGATATGAAATTTGCTGAGATTCAAACAAGATTTGCTAGAAAGTGGAGAGAATCATCCCTAGAGAAAAGAAAAAAATATGAAACAAAAGCTGAAAAAAAGAAGGAATTGTATGATGAAGAAATGAAAAAGTTCCAGGATATGCACCCTGAAGCATATCAGGCATTAAATGGAGAGAAAACAAATGTCTGTTTGACGGAAAAAACACCCTTTGAGATGTTTTATGAGAAAAAGTATGAGGCTATTTCAGAAAAGTACCCTGATTTGGAGATTGAGTTGGTACAAGAGAAGCTGAAAAGGAAATGGGAAAGATTGAACAAGCACAAAAAGGACAAATATGTTCAAGCTGCAGATAGTTTCAATGAAGAACAAAGAATTCACTCAAAGGAAAACGAAATCAAAATGACTCAAACAGGTAAAAGAAGAGTTAAACATCCAAAGAAGGCTCCTGGGGCATATCAGTTATATTTCCAGGACAAACGGAAAGAACTTCTTGTGGAAAATCCCAAATTAAATTTTGGACAGATAGCACACCTTTGTGCCAAGGAATGGAAAGTGATTGATCCTATTGATCATGGAAAATATTTGCAAAAGGCAAAAGAATTGAAGAAGATTTTTTTTGAAGAACATGGTTTGAGTAAAGCACATCTAAAGCCTCCACCAACTGCATTTCAATTATTTTCTAAAGATAAAAGACGTGAACTGTTAGAGAAAAAACCAAAAATGACATTTGGGAAGATTTCATCATCTTGTGGTCAGGAATGGAAGAAACTAGATGCTGCAAGATTAAAAGAATATAAGGCAAAAGCTGACCAGTTAAAAGCTGAAGCTCGTCTTCAACAACAAAAATGAAAAACAAACAATTGTAACTGATTGATAAAATAATCTTTATTGTAGTGACTTGCTTGTAGCGGGTGATCCCAAAAAGTTCAGACATGAAAAATCACCAAAATTTGAGTGTTATTTTTTTCAATTTAAATTTTGATGATTTTTGAAACATGTTATCTTTTTGGGTTATTGTAATAGAATTGCACTTTTGGGCACCAGTTAAAATTCTTTATTTCACTCCTGTTGAAACATTTTGTGAAATCAGATGTGGTAATCATTAAGTTTTTTTTTAAATTATGACAGCTTTCCATTTTTTCTTTTACCGAGATAATAACATTTTTAAGTCTACTTTTTGCAACAATTGACAATGCAATGTTTAAAGGGACATTGAAAAATACAAAACATGTATTATTCTAATAAAATAATTATACTGGTATTTAAATACCAGGATAATTGTTTTGCATTGGCAGTTGATGTTTTAAGGTTTTTTAATGTTAATGTAGAATAATAGTTTTTTATTATTTTATTCATGTGATTTAAGAACCAACTTTGTTTAAAACTTTTTTCTGATTTTAATAATAAGCAATTTCTGAAGTATTTTTCTTTTTGTCAGTTTCATGAATCTCAGGAATGAGTTCAACTTAACCAGAGTACCCCCAAAAATCTGTCACACCCCCCCCACTCTTGAATTTATCAATCATCACAAGAATAAGACAAGAGTTGATAATCTTGACAATGTGCAGACATTTTCAAACCATGAATTTATTAATTCAGTTACTTACATTAACTTTTTTACGCTGATATAAGGTAGCTTTAAAAAGGGACATAGTTTTTTAATTTTAGACCAAAGAGCGGCGTTATTTCATAACTTTTTCCCTAGCCCCTTTTACGTCATCCACTAATTTTTTTACAAGAAACGGGGTTAAAGCTTTGTTCACTGATTGCAGAGATCTTCTAAGCTTTGGAAGATACTGAGTCAAAACTGACCTAAAAACATAAGTTGGTATCGTAAGCTCATGAACAAATGATAAATTACATAATGATAAGATAATATAATATAGCACACAAAAACTATGGGCCGGTGTAAAAAAAAAAGCCGGCGTTAAATATAAAATTAGGGCCAGCGTAAAAACTTAAATTAGGGCCGACAAAGTATGAACTTTCGAAACGAATATTCTCATTGGCAGATGGGAGATAGTAAAAACAATTTCTATTTTTAGAAATGGTACAAGATTTTCCGGAAAACTATAAGCCAATATCCCCGTTACACAGTTTTTATAAGAACAACAGCAATACACATCTGCTAATGGTAATGAATTTCGCTGTTGTAGCATGTCAAAAGAAGTACCACGATGATATGCTATTGTTATAAATTTTGATGATGTAAACATCAAGCGGCCCAGGTTCATTAAGCTGTGCTTTCCCTGGGTCGCATAGAGGGTGTACTGACCTCTCCAACATCCCCGCTAGGATTGGAGGACTGGCTAATGTAGCTCCAATTATACAATATCAATCATTCAACCAGTCGGATTTATTTTGTTTGCCAACATTTGATTGTTTTGTTTGCCAGCTCTGAAGAAGCCCTGTATGCCAGGGCGAAATATTAGCAACAAAAATTAAAAATATCGTTGATATCATCGGTTTTTTGCGTCGTTCCTGTTTTTTATTCATTTGATTGTTCATTGGTCAAAATCTACCAAATTCGTTTTACTGTTTTGTTGTGCAAGTTCGGTTTGAAATGGTGACGATGTGCGATTGTCGCACAATTGTTCAAGAAAAAAGTTTTCAAAGGAAATTTGAAGATAATTACATTCGTTTTTATTGTAGAGTTTTAATTCATTTTAAAAATTCAACTTTTGAACCAAAAAGGTGCAAAAACAGTTGTACATTTCTCCAAAGGCTTTCTGCTAAGTGGAGATGTTGCAATTATTTTTGTTGCAATTGTTTTTCAATAGTTATTTTTAGTTTTGTTTCATTTCTCCGACTTGTTCGTATGGAAAAACACTCTTTTCATCATTAAGAAATTCTTTCATCTGACAGTTTGTGACATAAAACAATTACAGTTATGTTATGCTTTTATGTTATACTATTATTCACAAACATGTAATGAAGTTGAAATTTTTACAAAATATTTTCATATTAACAAATGTTACCATGAACATTGTCACCTTAACTTGACAATATTGTTTTTGAGAGTGGTCTCTTCTTTGTGAAAAACTTAAAAAATTTAAGAGTGCTTGAAATTCATGCATGTTTCATTTTCATGAACTGATGAAACCATATCCAATGTAAACGTAAGAATTTTTGACTCGTAGCTTGATCACTGGTTCAAATCTTTATAATTGTGAAAACCTCAGTACATCCCTGCTGACATGGTCAAAGTCAACATTGTCATAGTCATAGTCAACCTCGCTAATGACATAGACTGCTGATCAAGAGTTTTTGCTTCATAATTTTCATTTCTCTGATACCTTCATTGACGTATGAATGATTCGTGCCTAGGTAGAAAAAATAATATTTTGCAATAATTGTTTAGCATTATACTAGGTATCCAGAGACGTCGTTTCAACTTGAAGTTTGATACATTGCTTGGCAAAATTTACCCAATAATCGCTGAATTTACCCAAATGAAATTACAAATGATGAGTTTTTATAATGACCAGCAAATGTCAAAATCGTGTGACCATTACAAATAAATTTCTGAATTGATATCAATTTATCATTGTTTCTCATAACGATATAGAACGATGTAAAATTAAAGAAACCTATAGTACTGGATGGCTTGAGCTTGGTTTCTTATAAAAAAAGAAGACAATGTACTGATCAAGTTACCCGTCATACATATAATTCCCTCATTTGATAAAAAGAAACAAAACATTATAACAACTAGGAAATGTGATTTAATATTAAACATAGTAAACACTTATAACAGGAATGTCACAAATTCATCATCATAGAAAGTAATGATGGAAATCAAGGTTCTCCTACAAAAATTGCATGTTTTTCCACAGTGTAAACACACTTACCTCTGAAGGGTGAATATCATAGCCACACATAGAATAATTTCAGAGCCAACAAATACGAGGCCAAGGGAACATAAAATAACTTCTATACGTAAACTAAAAAGGGAAAAAATCAAGTCACTATAGCAATTTTAAAAGTTGTAACATTCTATGAATGTTATTAGAATAAAAATGCTGTTTTCTTTAACATGAAAGCCTTAAAATTAGTATTTATATGAAAAGTTAGAGCTTTGTTGTCATCATCATTATCATATTAACATTTTACAATTGATACAAATTAATTTTTTTCAAACGTAACTGTTTTAAGCCAGGTATATAGTTTTTTGCAGAGGTCATAAAAGTAGTCTGTTTCAATATTCTTTAGAAGCTTACTGGTATTATGGAATAACAAAATGAATTTCTTACTACATTACCTCCCAGCATGCTTTGAAGGTTGAAACAATTTGAGAGAATTAGAATGACTAGTTCTTTGGCATGTAAAAAACTTTTGTGGAGAAATTTACGTCTAAATTTTTTTGTGTGTTTCTAGTTTTTCTTAATTGAGCTGCCTAGACATATCTGATACATTCAATCTCTGATGGAAACAATTCATAGCAAAGCAAACAGTATTTCTCTGGGTCATTTCTATCCTTTGCTTTAATTTGGCTGTATGTAGAGACCAAACTTTACAAGCATATTCTACAAGTGGCTGATCCGTCGCTAATTGTTGTAGTCTTTCGTTAGCATGCTGAAAACATCATGAAAAATTTGCTTAAAAGCCAAATTGAGTTCTACTAATTGCTTTCCCATCATGACATATGGTCAGACAAATTTGCCCAAACTATCATCATAGTTCTATTAGTCCTATTAGCTCTTGGAGACTTTTGAGGTTGTAGAGATGGTTTATTAGAGAGGGAGGCTTAATTCAAAATTACAGTAGAAATTAACTGCATTTTGTCAAGAGACATGATAAAAATTCTGCAGGTTGTTAGAGAACAATAAAAATATGTAACAATGATTTGCAAAACATAATACTAAATACTTATCATCAAGATACAAGAATTGGTATCTTAATACTCTTAATACTTACACATATGTTTGCCAAATAAGAAGATACAATAAAGCAATAATTACAGGAATAGCTATGATCATTGAGTAAACCAGAGAAATTTTTCGCTCTGCAAGGTTTCCTTTGTAACCTACAGTGAAGAATATGGACAAAGAGTAAAATAAACAGAAACACATGATTCTATTTTTTTAAACGCTATTCAACATGTAGAATGAATTAAGCTAAATGGCTATGCCATTTATCAGAAGAAAAATACATTTACTGATGAAGGATACACACTTGACAATGAAATACAAGTTCAAGTGTTGTACTTCAACTTCAAAATCTGACTATAATGTCTTTATTTTAATAATTTTTAATTTATTTATAAGAATATTATTTTTGTAACATTTAATTATAAATATTAACGATAATAATGAGCGACGTTTCGATGTCATCTTA